>APFE030497489.1:14468-36554 GCA_000404065.3 Pinus taeda | reverse complement strand
ACAAAGGGGAATGTCAAGGGTCAACCCACCCTTTACTATAAATAGAACCTCATAACTCATTGTATAGGCTTTTGGTCATCCAAGGTTCTGATAAGACTATCTTGGAGAGAGCTTGGATAGTATTGTAACATGCCTTGGCTTCTCCACTACACGAAACTAGTACATCTCTTTGGAGGAGTAGGTGGATGTGGCTGTAATGTTCCACTGTTGCGGCTAGCAAGTTTACATGGATGTGTTTTATGATTGGAACTTACACTTATTTATATAATAAGAGCTGACACATTTTCATGCATATGTTGTTATTGTAGTTGGATTCTTCCGGTTGTTGTCGCAATGTATGTTGTTTAAATTATGTAGTTGTGTATGAACTGTTTTGTATGAAATTATATGAATCTTGTTGTAGATGTGCCATTGGTTTAACCATCACTTTGGATTGCCGGCTGACCTTCTTTCTAGCTTGTGATGCATCTTTGCTCGTGTGTTCCCTTCCCAACTCAGTATTGTTACAGGTTGCCAAGGGGAGCACTCATCTCAACCCCCATGTGTTAGAACCTCTCATACACCTTCCTTGACTCACTACAACGGTCACACCCTTGCTACTGACAAGGTTATATTGCTTGCCTATGTGCGACATTGTGGTCAAGGCATTGCTTTATGACCCACTGTTGGGACTCCTACACCAAACGGTCTGAGGTATAGTTGGGACTTCTTACCGAGGAGATCCCCTTGACATGTTGGCGGGTCTAGCACTGTCAACATGACCCAAAATCGAAATGGAGGTTATGTGAAGGTATGATGAACTGAAAAACAAGAATCTTACCCAACCCAACAACCACAGAGATGAAGTGGAAGAGTTTCATGTTCAAGAGCGACTCACTTCCATTAACAAATGGATAAACCTATTTTCCCAATTTCCCCAATCATACTAGTCAGTACCTCTTTACTTTTTAACAAGCTTGAGGAGGATCAAATATGCTTGATCTATAAGTTCACCCTTAGAATGAATCTCCTAGAGTATATTTAACAATCCCTGATAAGGAGTGGTTCGAACTTGTCATGATCGATGATTTCATCATTGTTTGATGTTTTAAGGAGTGAAATGAAAGTAAAACTTGACTTCATTTTCATGTTTAAAGAGTTTGAAAAAGAGGCGAAGAAGAAAAATCCAAATGTCTGTTTTCATAGGTAGTCCCTTAGGTCTTGAAAGGTAGAAAAAAATACCCAAGCGAACCTCTTAGCCATGTTCAACAAATTATTCCTTCGGATTAATCACATTGTTAGGAATTTGGTCGACGTTTCGAACCAACTAATGTGGTTCATCCTCACGACAAGGTGAGAAATCAATAGATCTAAGGGAATAAATAGTAAGGATGCATCACTACCCAAAGTTAGCCTTTGAAAATTAGCCGTTAGGTTATTTGTTACATTGTTTAATGAATTAGTTAGAAAATTAGCTGATATGTAAAAAAAAAATATTTATTTTCGATATTATAAATTAATAATATCAAACTTAGTTAGGGAATAGATGTTGGGATGAACCACATTAGTTGGTTTGAAACGTCGACTAAATTCCTAACAATGTGATTAATCCGAAAGACTTATATCTACATTATGGATCACAAAAGTCTTAGATCTAACAAAAGTATTCCTTTTTCATATTTAGTCTATCTTAGTGCAGAAAAGGGTTAAAAAATTATACTGAGTATACGTATGTTCATTTACTTTTATGAGTTTAGAAAGACAAGTGCTTGACGATTTTTTTATGTTTTGGGAGTATGAAAAGTGCTGAAAGAGGACTCCAAGGGGAGTTCCTTTTTCATGGGTTTAAAGAGCCCGAAAAGGAGATAAAATTATACTCTTTAGTAAAAATCACCTGTGTAAAGCATAATAAAATCTGTTAACAACTGTCAACCTGCTCAGAACAACATAGAAAGGATTAAAAATACCTATTTCCTAGTAAAAATGAATCATCACTAGGTCAAAACATTAAATATGAATAAAATAATGAATAATATGACCATATATACTCAAAATGACTGTTCATTTTTACCATTTCACATTTAACTCTAACAGTGAGAGTTTTGAGTATTTTTTGCCTCAATCTTTTGCAATTTATTTCTGCCAATCTAGTGGACAATTTCGACTATCCTCACTTCTAGGTAGGAGCTAAAACCTTTCTCTTTCTTTTGAGTGATTCCATTCTGTGTTTTCAGGCAAATTGTTTGAGTTTTTGAGGGTCTCGGGGTTACAAAATTTCTCCCTAGGACCAACGCAGCCCTAGAGGGTTGAAATGTGTGTTGCACCTAGGTAGTCATGCACTGCAGGAAGAGGTGCAATGCTTTGGTTTTCTCTCCTGGGGAGCATTGGTCAAAAATGTAAAGTTTGTTTATCAGTTTTCCCTCAAAATTTGATAAGTTTTTTTCATGAAAATGATCCTAATGAATATCTTGATGATGTTTCAGGGGTTCATCAACACAAAATAACTTTGATATGAAAGAGAACATGAGGAACAATATATAAATGTAGCAAATGATCTTGCTACCCTCCAACCATTAAAGAAATTTGGATTACTAAAATTCTTCTAGCTACCTAGTATGAGGCAACAAATGGAGTTGTTGAAATACCTTGTTCGTTCATAAAATGTTTAGGCACAAGCATTCAAATTTGGGGAACATCTACTTGAGATAAAGGTAGATGATATCTACGTTTTGACAGGACTATCTATGAGGGATGCCCCCATATCTCTTGTAGGTGGGATAAGTGGTGGGGGGACATTGAAATATTATATTGCCACCTATTGTAGACCTTGAGCCCAACCAACAAAGAATGGAAAGATCAATATAAAAGATGTAACCTGGTTACCTTTGAGAATGATACTATTCATTATTGCAAGATTTGTCAGTAGCTCCACATTTCATGTGGCAAGAAGATCATATATGCAATACGGATTGGAATGTCTAGACCCAACACTCTTCAAATGGAGCAAGGGAGTTCTAGTCAACATGAAAGAAAAACTGACGAAGGCAAAAGAAGGAAAGCTAAAGAAATTTGGATATTATGGGACCTTAGTTTCTCTTGCATTAGAATGAGTTCCATTAATTCAGCCTCAACATATCATACTCGAGCCTATTGATCTGAGGGTGCCACAAATGAGGAGGTGGATAGATCATATGTCCCGACATGTAGGGCCATCGGTGATCATATTTTCACAATATTTATTTGGATGGATGCACAGAAAATTTATCATGATCAATGAATATGCTTACACAGGCATGGATTTCCATGATGACCCTGAGCTTGTGCTTCCTAAGGGTGAGGAATGGGGTGCTTCAGCTAGGAAATTTCGACCTTTTAAGTTTTATAAGTTTTACAAATTTGTTTTGTGTTTTTTAATGTTTTCGATACTAAAATATTGATGCTTCATGTAGATTTGGGACCAGTTTAACCTATTAGTGCTTCATACATCCATTGTGTAGAGGAACAACAATAGGAGCCGGCAATAGAACCATCACAGGTCATTGTAGTGGGGCAATATATGCTACGAGATCTAGATGTAGTAGAGGTCCTATCAGAGGTAGAGCACCACATGGAAGGGTTGACACATGGAATTGATGATATCTCAGTCAATCAACTTCCATTGCGACTTCAACGATACACCATAGGAGTGCCTATTCATATTGGTCGACTACTATGCAAGATGACTCATGAAGTGTTATTTTATCATGAGTACCATTGATTATGTCTACTTAGATTCTTGCATGTAGTTTTTTATATTGGCGATGTATGGCATATGTGTCTTGAGCACAAATTTTTGTAAAACCAAACCTGGAGTTTGAAAAAGAGGTGAAAAAGAAAACTCCATATGTCCCTTTTCGTAGGTAGTCCCTTAGGTCTGAAAAGGTAGAAAATAATACCCAATATAATCTCTTAGCCATGTTCGAAATAGTAATCCTTTTTCGTAGTTAGTGTATCTCAATCTCGAAAAGGGTTAAACGTATACTGAGTAGACATCTTTTTATTTACATTTATGAGTTCAAAATGATAAGTGCTTGATGATATTTTCATGTTTTGGGACTCTGAAAAGAGCTTAAAAAGGACTCCAAGGGGGTTCCTTTTTCATGGGTTTAAAGAGCTTGAAAAAGAGATAAAAGTATACTCTTTGGTCAAAATCACATATGTAAAGAATAACAAAATCCATTAACAGTTGTCGATATGCTGAAAACAACACATAAATGATTAAACATACCTGTTTCCTAGTAAAAATGAATCATCACTAGGTAAAAACATTAAATATGAGTAAAATAATGAATAATAAGACCATATATAGTCAAAATGATTGTTCATTTTTACCATTTGACATTTACCTCTAGCAGTGAGAGTTCTGAATATTTTTTTCCTCGATCTTCAGCAGTTGATTGCGGCCAATCCAGTGGACAATTTTGAGTATCGTTGCTTCCAGGTAGGAGCTAAAACCTTTCTCTTTATTTTAGTGATTCCATTATATGCTTTCAGGAAAACAAATTGAGTTTTTGAGGGTCCTAGGGTTACAAAAATTTTTCCTATGACCAACGTAGGCCCAGAGGGTCGAAAAGTGCATTTCACCCAGGTTTTCATGCACTAAAGGAAGACGTGAAATGCTTTGGTTTTCTCTCTTGGGGTGCGTTAGGTGCAAATGTAAAGTTTGTTTATCAAATTTCCTTCAAAATTTGATAAGTTTGTTGCATGAAAAGGATCCTAATGAATCTCTTGATGATGTTTTAGGGGTTCATCAACACAAAATGGATTTCACACAAAGAGAAAGATAACATGAGGAATAATATTTAAATGAAGCAAATGATCCTGCAACCCTCTAGGAATTAAAGAACTATTGATTAGTAAAATTCTTCTGGCTTCCTGGTATGAGGCAATAGATGGAGTTGTTGAAATACATTGTTCGTTCATGGTATGTTTAGGCACAAGCGTTTAGGTTTGGGGAACATCGACTTGAGATAAAGGTAGAGGATATCTACTTTCTGTTAGGACTGTCTATGAGGGGTAACCCCATATCTCTTCTAGGTGGGAGAAGTGGTTGGGAGACAATGAAATATGATATTTCCACCTACTGTAGACCTCGAGCCTAGGCAATGAAGAATGGAAAGATCAATATAAAAGATGTAACCCAGCTACCTTTGAAAACGATCCTATTCATTATTGCAAGATTGGCAGGTAGCTCCACATTTCATGTGGCAAGAAGATCATATATGAACTATGGATTGGAGTGTCTAGATCCAAAACTCTTCAACTGGAGTGAGGGAGTTCTAGTCAACATGAAAGAATAACTAACTAAGGCAAAAGAAGGAAAACTAAAGAAATTTGGATATTGTGCAATCATAGTTTCTTTTACATTAGAATGGGTTCCATTACTTTAGCCTCAACATATCATACTTGGGCCTATCGATCTAAGCGTGACACAGATGAGGTGGTGGATAGATCACATGCCTCGACATGCAGGGTTTTCGGTGATCATATTTTCACCAGATTTCTTTGGATGGTTGCAGAGATAGTTTATCATGATCAATGACTATCCTTATGCATGCATGGATTTCCATGATGACCCTGAGCTTGTGCTTCCTAAGGGTGAGGAATGGGGTGCTTCAAGTAAGAAATTTCGACCTTTTAAGTTTTAGAAGTTTTAAAATTTTGTTTTGTGCTTTTTAATGTTTTTGAGACTAAAATATTGATGTTTCATGTAGATGTGGGACCAGTTTGACCTATTGGTGCTTCATACATATGTTGTGTAGAGGAACGGATATAGGAGGTGGTAGTAGAACTAGCACAGGTCGTTTCAATGGGACAGGATATCTTGCAGTAGAGATCCTATCAGAGGTAGAGCACCACATGGAAGGGTTGACACATGGAATTGATGATACCGTGGTCAATCAACTTCCATTGTGACTTCAACAATACACCATAGGAGTTCTTAGTCATATCGGTCGACTACTGTGGAAGATGGCTCATGTAGTGTCATTTTATCATGAGCACCAATGATTATGTCTACTTAGATCCTTGCATGTAGTTTTTTATATGGGATGTATGCCATATGTGTCTCAGTTTGTAAAACCAAATCTCTCTCTCTCTCTCTCTCCCTCTTTCTCTTCTCATCTCTCCTCCTCTCTCTCTCTATTTCTCTTCTTCATATATTATAATATTGTATATATATATATATAATATAATCTTATATATATATATATATATATATAATATATACTATATATTATATATCTATATGTATATTGATATATATTATATTATTTTATATATCATATTATTTTTATATATATATATATATATATATATATATATATATATATTATATATATATAATATTCGATGTTTTGGGTTTTTATTTATTTTCATTATGATGTGATGCGAATTGAAAATTAAATACGTTCATTGCAAATGTCTATACTATAAAACACAATTAGCTAGGGAATTTATCAATGTATTTAGATTTCTAGAAATGTTTTCATATTTTATGAAATCGAAATGCCTTTCTAGAAGGCGTACTCTTAAAACCATGCATAAGATGGTGGGATTTCTAACTGAATAGATACTAGAAAGTTATAGTACTACGAGTTGTGAGTTAAGTCTAACGACTAAATGATGGATACCATGTGCAATAGAAGCAGATAGTAGCTTGACCACTGTACTATAATCAACGATATTGTTGGTGGAGTGACCAATAAAAGTCCCTTGTAGGCTCACTAACATGCCATTTGGAGAAAATATAGCCCATGCTGCGGAAGATAGGTTCTGAGTACTATGAATAACACCATTAGCATAACCGATGAAAGTTTCAAGATATGCCGACATCTTCAAACCAAATGTAAAAGAGAATCAATAGAAACAATGTGAAACTATGAAAACACACACTATTGAGATGGGGTGCCCTAGGGTCAATTTTGGGGCAGAAGCCCAAGTTTTTTTGTATAAAATGTTAAGTCTCCGCAAGTTGTGGCCGCAGATCGGGTAGAAAGTTAGTGTCACAAAGGGTTTTACCCTCCTTTTATGTAAGTTGAGTTAGCTTTTGAAGATCTACCCATGGTCCACAGACCATGGGATTGTATAAATAGGTGTGCCTTAGGATGTCTAAAAAAAGTACTGATGATGAAGACGAATGTAATGGGTCAGTAAGAGTAAGAGCAAAGAAGCCTTAGAGTAGAAGGAAGGCTATGCACCTGTGTGCACAGAGGCCTAGAGTAGAGTCCACAGCTGAGTGTGTGGACCCCTACAACTGAGTGCGCATGGAAGTCTTGAGTCTGTAAGATTGAACGGATTATCAATAAAGACGATTGTTGCAGAAATACTTGTGTTATCTCTTTACTTTTGTTATATGAATGCGCCTTATGTTATAATGGGTTTATGAAATAATGATGTATTGATGCATGAATTTACATGATTTATATTAATACATGAACGCAATCACTGTTAATTGTTTACACGAATAATATCTTGTTGTATGTTGAAGTTATTGAACACTTAAGCCGATCAGAGTAATTACAAGGTTATAAGTCATCTTTGATGCATGTAAGTATTTGATCCAGCTATTCAGGGTCTGTGAAGGACAATCGTAACCATTTGCAGAGGTATAGAAACTGATTAAAGGGAGTTACATCGATAAGCCTTAAAGGCTTATCGATCTATGAAAAGACAAATTTAGGGCATAAGTTGACATCATGCTCATCTCTAGGTGCTGAAACTTGGTTCCAGCATCCCGCCATATTGCTTTGGGTGAGACTTTAGTCCGTGCTCTGTAGGTTGATGCCGAAAGGACCAGTAGTGTAGGGATTTGTTTGGAAAAACTAACTCTGAACCTGGGTTAGGACCCACTAAGCCAACAAATGGTTCAATTATTGGGATCAATATTTTCATATAGAGATGTGTGATGTCACATCACTGGAATCCAACTAAGAAATAAATTGAGAAGTGGTTGGATAGAAATATCGACTAATTTGCAGCGCAAGAAAACAAAAATCCGCGCCTGATGAAAGAACAATGGATGGATAGATACCTATACACAGAGATACACAAAATATTCTTCTGCACCTTCTTGATCGAACTATATGAGTGGATCACTAAATTGGCAGATGGCCAAGGAAGGTGGAGGCTTGACGGTCCAATAGTGTGGACCGCGGAGCTAGTGCAAAGATTGGAAGCTTATGAAGATAAAATCACACGTGTCATTGATCACTGGCTTGATCGAGTCATAGGAGTGTTTGTGACAAAATTCACAGTCGATACCTCAGTTAGCTATAGTGAAGCAGAGTGACACTTCTTCAAGGGACCACGAGGTAAGTACTTAAAATCTTTGAATACTTGGGTTAAAATGCTCTTGTGTGAAAAGTGGGTTATTCCATTACCTTGATGTTTGGAGCTAGGTGAAGTGGAAAGTTCTTCAGGGATAGAGGGAGAACAAGCCCTGAGTATAGCCCACTAATTGAACCTCGTCTAAGTGATGACGAGGGAGAAGCATAGGCTTCACCACAGATCATTGTCTAGTTGATAAGGCAAGGGTTCCTGCGAATACCTCATCTGTCCACACCATGTCCACCTTCACCTCCACAACATACACCTTCGCCCACACCACCACCACCCCCACCACCATTCAATATGTCGAATACGATGTAGTTTCCCATTTTCAAGGGCTTGGGAAATGAGGACCCATACCAGTTTTGGTTTGTTGCGAAGTTTTTGTGGACAACACAGAATCTTACAAGATCGTGCGTTGATGTGGTACATTAAGTACTACACTGATAACATGATGGCATCATTAGCGGACACTCAGGCTTCTCTGAGCAAGGAGTTCTGTAGGCCTAAGTATGAAACACAATTAGTAGTGGGATTCAATGAAATAGTGATGAGGATTGGTGAAATGCCCTGGGAACTAGATTAGTGACTGAAGTGTGGAATCTGTGAAGCAAATATGAATCTCACAGACAGTCAACATTGGGATTGGTTTATAGCCACACTCCTGCCCCATTTAAGAATTGCCTTGTCATAGCAAAATATAGGGACCTAGGTGGAAGCGTTGGAAATCACAATGAGGTTACATGAGACACCTATCTAGGACGTGACGTTGGGAGTTCAATAGATTCATACGGAGTTGCAGAATCTATGCTTAGAGTTTGAAAGCTTGAAAATGGAGAAAGTGGCTCGGCCCAAGGTGCACAAAGAAGTTTCGTGCCTCAAGTGTAAGAACCAGGGGCATGATAAGGATCGCTGCCCTGTTTTCACAAGTTATATGGTAGGAGGTGGGCCAATTCCCCTGTGGTAGGAAGCTCAAGCTGGACCAAGTACAGGGCCCGCGTTGTGGTGTGCTATCCCTCAAGTAGTAAGAAAACATGTAATAGACAATTTCTAGTTACTGCAAAAATTTGTACAGACACCGCAACAATTATTCTCAACTTATGTAAATTGGTAGGACATGATGAGCGTAGCTATCATAGCTATGAGTTAATGATGTAAAGAACTATAGAATTTCCCAATCTAGATCACCTGGTAATGCAATGTACTAAAGAAAACCACTTGATCTACTTCTACAAACAATTTAGCGGAAGCTTAATCGAACATGAGCAACATACATAAGAACACATATAACTGATAAGAAGGAATCAATCACACATAAAATAAAAGAATTTACCCAGGGAAAGCCTCAGCCTAAAACCCCAACTCTGTATTATCATACAAGTGGAAATATAGCTAGTATTACAAAAATAATCAACTCAAAAGCTATCATGCTCTCTCTGCAATACCTCTGCTACTCATAGATAGTCAAAGGCCTCTATCTAACCTCTAGTTTGCCCTCCAAGCCTCCTATTTCTTTGCACAATTTTGATTGTGGTCCAGTGCAGCCACTTGTGTGAATTGGCCTCTTCACACACTCACCAACCTCTGATCCAACTATGCAAACCTGAAGGAGATAAATCCTCATCATGGATGAGCTTCCTTTATAGGAAAAATATTCATCCAACTGATGGTACACTGTCCCTTCTCTGATCTCAATTGGGTCTCTGTCTGACCTAACATGCATGAGTTATCCATGAGTGAATACTCAGTTATCTGAAATACAGTAGTTACATGCATGCAAGCATTAACTAACTGAACTCTCATTAATTTAACAAACTATTAAATTAAACTAACTAGACTTGACTCAGTTAACTAAGCCAACTAATTACAACTCAATATTACAACTCATCCTTATCTCTTTAACTAATGGATAAATTACTCAATTAATAGATAAGCTATTGCATGTTCTCACATAGACTTCATGTTTGATTTTCCTTAACTAATTAACTCAAGATGAATTAATTAATTAATTTTCAAACTGTTGTTAATATCAAATTTGAATTTTACTTCCTATTTTTAGTCCAGGGACTGACTAAAATAGGAATCCATCCTGAACTGCTAAAAGTAGAATGTTATTTTTAGCACTTCCATTTTTCATTCCCTGTTTCCCTATCCAGCACTGGTACCCCAACTACTATTTTTAGCAGTGTTATTTTTATCACTTCTATTTTTAGCATTTCTTGTTGCCATTTTTCAACACTCCCTCTCAAGAAGAAAGGCTTCAACTCGAACTTGATCCTGTACCTCTGGAATGTTCTGCATGCAACACTTCTACCAAGTGTGATTGCTTCAGCAACTCTTGGAACAAAAAAAAACTCCCAACTGACCTCTTTGTTGGGCTAGAAACATACTTTGATGTTGAAGCACTACTGCTGTTGACAAGTGCTCCCTCTCTGATCTCTATGCTGCAGCAACATCTCCATGCATCTCGCATCGTTGCACACCTCTCTTTGACATCTAGCACTGGTGCAACACTCTTGTGCCTCTCGCATTGTTGCAGCCTACTACCTGTGCGTTGTCTTGGGACTTGTGCACTGTAGCTCTCTCTATCATTCCATCCACATCTGTCTCTACCCATTCAATCAGTCTTGCTACTCCTCATCAGGGCTCCTGTAGCAAAGTCGAATCAAAGAGGTTGGGTACCTCAAGGATCTTGCCTCTCCTCCTTGGGACGATCACTCCACATCACCCCACCTCCTACCTAAAGATATGGCTACAAGTGATTCCTCAGCCCACCTAGCTTGAATTTTCCCTCTACTGGAGGTCTCCGCATGAGTAGATGTCTCTACTCGATCTCCACTCATCTTCCCCTATTGTGGTTGCACCACAACCTCCTGAAGCTGCTGCACCAATCGTGGCTCCTCCACAATTGTCTGAGACTTCTTCTGGCGTTGCATGTTGAGAGGTAATTTACTCTCCCTCTCAACCACCAAGTATCTAACCTTTGCCTTGCTCCTCAAGGCTTTGCATGCATCTTGTACCTCAATTGCATACAGGTTCTTGGCTAGCACACCAATCTGTTTCCACTTTCCCACCGTCACAAAATTTTCTGGAAAAAGAGTTGATTTATATCAACGATATCTCCCACATCCGAACTCTGATCCAGCCAATTTTTTTTTGAATTTGGGTCTTTTTCCGCAAGGAATCCAAATCTATTATTTATTTCTGAAAATTTTGACAGAAATTTTTAGATCTTCTCTCAAACTCTCAGCCCAAAACTCAAAACTTTGAAATCTCCTCTCAGTAATTATTCTCTCCTTTAATCACCTTTGCTCTGATACCATGTAGAAATTCCCACTGTAGATCACCTGGTAATGCAATGTACTAGAGCAAAACACTTGATCTACTTCTACAAGCAATTTAGTGGAAGCTTAATCGAACATGAGAAACATCAATAAGAACACATATAACTGATAGAAAGGAATCAATCACACATAACACAGAAGAATTTACCCGGGGAAAGCCTCAGCCTAAAACCCCAACTCTGTATTATCATACAAGTGGAAATATAGCCAGTATTACAAAAAAGAATCAGCTCAAAAGCTATCCTGCTCTCTCTGCAATACGTTTGCTACTCATAGAGAGTCAAAGGCCTCTATCTAATCTCTGGTCTGCCCTCAAAGCCTCTTATTTCTTTGCACAATTTTGATTGGTGTCCAGTGTAGCCACTTATGTGAATTGGCCTCTTCACACACTCACCAACCTCTAATCCAACTACCCAGACCTAAAGGAGATAAATCCTCATCATGGATGAGCTTCCTTTATAGGAAAAATATTCATCCAACTTATAGTACACTATCCCTTCTCTGATCTCAACTGGGTCTCTATCTGAACTAACATGCATGATTTATCCATGAGTGAATAATCAGTTATCTGAAATACAATAATTACATGCATGCAAGCATTAACTAACTGAACTCTCATTAATTTAACAAACTTTTAAATTAATCTAGTTGGACTTGACTCAGTTAACTAAGCCAACTAATTACAGCTCAATATTACAACTCATCCTTATCTCTTTAACTGATGGATAAATTCCTCAATTAATAGATAAATTGTTGCATGTCCTCACATAGACTTCAAGTTTGATATTCCTTAACTAATTAAAAGATGAATTAATTAATTAATTTTCAAACTGCTGTTAATATCAAATTCAAATTTTACTTCCCATTTTTAGTCTAGGGACTGACTAAAATAGGAATCCATCCTGAACTGCTAAAGATAGAATGCTATTTTTAGCACTTCCATTTTTCATTCCCTATTTCCCAATCCAACATTGGTACCCAAACTTGTATTTTTAGCAGTGCTATTTTTAGCATTTCTTGTTTCCATTTTTGAACAAGAACAGCCACGTATCATATGCAAACAGAAACTAGGCCTTTGGATCAAGGCACATGGGGAGCGCATAGAGGATATCAAGGACGCAGACGAGGCTAGGGAGGAGGAGGACCTGGTAGAGGTCGAGGACAAGTTATTTTCTATAATTGCGAAGTGTCAGGACACTACGCACGGGAGTGCACAAGTGAGACACGACCGTCATACTGGTATTGTACTCAATTTGACCACTTAATAGAGGAATGCCCTATAATGATAGCTAATATGCAGGAGAAGAAGGTGCAACCTCAAAAACCTACCCAGAATCTACAGATGATGAGGGCTGAGCCCTGCGAAGAAGATCCCAATGTGAATATTGTGCTGCGAAGTGGGATGATGATCAGTGAAGATAAAGGGAAGCAACCTGAAGAAAGTGAGTGGGTTAGCAAGGCTTGAAAAAAGGAGGTGGGATTTGATCTAGAGCATGTGAGGGAAACATTCATGGAAGTGAAGGAAAGATTCGCTGAGGCCACTACCTCAGGAAGTGAGGATAATTTATTTGAAGAAGTTGACCCCTCTATGCTTACCACTTTTTTTAAGGCTTGTATTAAATTGCTACGCGACAGAAGGACCGTCAAAAGGCTATAAGAACTGATAATCATGTGTGCCGGTAAGGAAACTACTCCTGAAGGGAATCACACAGTAAAAAAGATCGGAAAACATAAGATGAGAATAGGGCATGAGATGAGGCTCACTCCGTAAGTAGGAGAGTATGAAATGGACCAGGTCATTCTGGATCTGGGGTCAGATGCAAAATTTTTGCCTAAATAGACATGGGAAAGAATGAGGATACCTTTGCTATAGTGGTCTTCGATTCAATTAAGAATGGAAAATGAATAGAAGATTATCCCTATGGTAAGATTACAGGGAGTAACAGTAGACATAGAAGGCGCAAACGCATTGGGTGAATTTGAAGTGATCGAGATAGTTGACGAAAACAATCCATACCCCATGCTCCTTGGAATTGATTGGGCCATTCACATGAATGGGGTAATCAATCTGAAGAAGAAGACAATGTCATTTGAGAGGAAATCGCTTCGCGTTGTGGTACCTTTGGACCATGTAGAAGGGCCGCACTATAATGAACTAGTCCGTGATTATGAGGAAAGCGATGATGATTTGGTTCAAATCTACAAAATAACAACACGAGATCAAGATTGGGTTAATCCTACCATTGATGGACACATTTCATGGGACCACGAAAGTTCCTATACATTAGATTCAGACGAGGAATTGGAACACTAGCATAATAGATTACATGAAGTATTTATGCTGCATTGTAATATGATGACTAAATCGTTTCACTGTGTATCATCGGAGGTAAGAAGTTTGCCTTATTATGATGGTATAACTGATGGAGATAAAATTTTGGATGCATTTGAAAGGGAAGTGCCTGAGAAGCATTACTTCCAAGCACTGGACTTGGCATTGCATAGTACACCTGCAAGATGGTGGGGTATGCATAAAGACAGTTTTGATGGGTGGCGTGAGTATAGAAAAATGATGAGATTGTGGTTTGGTCACCCAAAATTTTGATTAACAGAGAAATATGATGGAAGGAATGATCTGCTCCATCATTTAGCAAAATGGATTGACATTTATGGAATGAAGCCACAACCTGAGTGGGTGCATTTATTCTGTAACACTTTGGATGTAATACCAATGAATTGGTACTTAGAAACCAAGCTCATCCATGACAATGAAGAGTGGGACACTTTGAGACAGGGATTCTTAATGACATTCAGCTTTGAGGATGGGTTCGAATGCATTGATGAGGCATTACAGGAGGTTAAGGCAGGGATCTTCAAAATACTGCAGGATCCTTTGGACTTGATTCAACCAGATTGGAGCACCCAGTTGCGCCATGCATTGGAGTGCTATAATGTGATTTCCAAATATGAAGAGGAGGATCCAAGGAACATTAACATTCCAGAAGGAAAAGGCCACCACAAATTTGAGGGACCGCAGATAGAGAATCCAAATATCACTGCGCCATTGAAAACTAGACAGGTAAACATTGGCACAGAGGCAGAACCAAAGTTCGTGAAGATAGGGGACTACTGGGATGATGCTACAGTGGGCAAGGTCATTGAGTTTCTCCACGAATACCAGGATTTGTTTCCCACAAAATTTTTGGACTTGAAAGGCATCATAGGCAATTTAGGAGTGATGAAAATAACTTTGAAATCAGATGCAAAGCCTGTTAAGCAGAGGTCATATCGCTTTAATCCCAAATATAAGGAAAAGGTCTGCTTGGAGTTGGATAAGATGCTTATAGAGGGTATTACTGAACCAGTGCAGGAATCTGATTGGGTGAGTCCAATCATAGTTCAGGAAAATAAGTAAAAGGATGAAATAAGGATTTGCGTAGATCTCAGGAAGCTCAACGATGCTTGCGTTCATTATCCTTTTCCAACTCCATTCACAGATGAAGTATTGGATAATGTTGGTGGGAAGGAGGCCTATTCATTCACTAATGGATTCTCTGGATACCATCAGATAAAGATTGTGCCAGAAGATAGGAGTAATATTACCTTTGCAACTGAGTGGGGATGCTTCCAGTATATGGTAATGCCTTTTGGACTTAAAATTATGTCGACGATCTTCTCACGCGTAGTCATCGCAATGTTCAAAGAGTTCACTCACAAATTTTTGGAGGTAAATTTTGATGATTGGATAGTGTTTTGACTGGTAAAGTACCATGTAGCCATCTTACGCTTAATATTTGATACATGTCGAAGGTAACATATCACACTAAACTTGAAGAAATGCTAATTTTGTGTCCCTTTCGAAATTTTGTTGGGTCATGTGGTATGCAGGAAAGGATTAATGGTGGACACTGCTAAAATTGCAATTATAATCAACTTGGAGGCACCAAGGAGTGTTAAAAATCGACGTGCAACACTGGGTCATATAGGATACTATTGTAAGTTCATTAAAAGTTATGCTCAAATTACCGCGCCTATGGAAAAGCTATTGAAAAAGGATGCTACACTCTGTTGGAGTGAAGAATATTAGCGGAGTCTAGATGTATTGAAGGAGAAAATGGTCACCGTACCAATCCTAGTCTTCCCAAATTAAAAGAAGGAATTTCATGTGCATGTGGATGCATCATGTATTGCGCTAGGAGTAGTGATGACACAGGCTGGTGAAGGAGAACTGGATCACCCTATAGTGTTTGCAAGCACGAAATTATCTAAGGCTGAAAAGAATTATTCAATAACCAAGTGCGAAGGGTTGTCTATGGTATACGCGCTCCAGAAGTTCCGACATTACCTGCTATGCAGACATTTTAAGGTGTACACAGACCATTTTGCATTGAAATATTTAGTCAATAAGACTATGTTGGGGGGGAAATATGCAGATGGTTGTTGTTGTTTGAGGAGTATGATTTCACAGTGATTGTGAAGCTAGGAAGGTTGAATGTAGGGCCAAATAATCTATCACGCATTGAAACACGAGAGGATCTCACCAATTTGAAGGAGGGGCTGCTTGACGGGTAGCTTTTCGCGGTGCTCATAGAGAATAATCACTTTGCAGACATTATGCACTTCCTAAATACAGGAATGACACTAGAGGGATACACAAGTCAACAGAAGAAAGAATTGGTAGTGCACGCAACAAACTTTTCTTTTATTGTAGGGAATTTTTACAAGATGGGGTCGGATGAAATATTGTGATGTTATGTGCCTAATTTTGAATGAAATAGTATGCTCGCTGAAGCTCATGGAGGAGTTGTGGGAGGCCATTATGCAGGAAAAGTGACAACATAGAAGATTTTCTGCGCTAGGTTGTGGTGGCCAATGCTGCATAAGGATTCCAAAGAATATTGTAGGGAATGCGATTTATGTCAGAGAGTGGGCATGCCATCACAGAGGAATGAGCTGGCTCTGAATCCGCAAGAGTCATTGTAGCGATTTGAGAAGTGGGCAATTGATTTTGTAGGGTCAATTCAGCCTCCAGGCAAGAAAATAGGTCCATGGTATATCATCACCGTGACCAAATATTTGACCCGGTGGGCAGAGGCATAACTTGTGAAGGATTGTACAGGGGTAACAACAACGAAAATCTTGTTTGAATATGTGTTGACCAAGTTTGGTTTCTCGAATATTTTGAAGAGTGATTATGGTACACATTTTCTCAATGAAATGATTAGTGTGCTGACAGAGGAGTTCCTGGTTTATCATCAGAAGAGTATGCCATATCATCCTTAGGCCAGTGGGACGGTTGAGGCATTTAATAATATATTAAAGAATGTGTTGACAAAGGTTTTCAATGCGCATAGAAATGATTGCGATGTGCACATACCAATAGTGTTATGGGATTATAGACCTACTTGTAAGAAACTTACTGGTTAGATGCCTTTTAGGTTGGTCTATGGCATAGAAGCTGTAAAGCTTATGGAGTACATTGTGCCTAGTGTACGCATACTGGCTTTCATAGGCATGGCAGACCATGGAGCTTCAGAATAGAGGCTCACACAACTGACAAAGCTCGAGGAAGATAGGTTTTTGGCTGGATACCAGCAGCAGGTTGAGAAGGAATGTGAAAAATCTTGGCATGATTGACACATCAAACTCTACACCTTCAAGGTAAACGATTTAGTTTTATTATATGAAAGTAATTTTGATAAGTTTCTAGGAAAATTTTAGATGCACTAGCTAGGGCCATATGTTATCAAATAGACTACAAATGGTTGAGAAGTTCATCTCGCGAAGTTGAATGGAGATCCATGTCCAAGAAGGGTAAATGGAAGCCAATAGAAGCCATACACTGGGGATCTGGCCCAATGACTACGTGATGGTAGCACAGTCTTAGCACTCCAGGTAGCTGCAAGGAGGCATGGGACTATAAAATACACTGCCTAGTTTGTATAAATTCACGACAAGGGGTCTGCGTGAAATAGGATGGTGTCACAATGCCGGAAGAAGCACGAAGGGAGCTGCAATATAGGGGGAGAAACCGCGTAGCGTAGCCAGAAAGTGACTGTTACTGTCACTGTCATTGAGGAGACAATTAAGAGGAGCAGGGGGATGACATTTATGGCTGAATTTAAGAGTGAAATCCTTGGAAATATGCCGCAAATCTAGCATTTATGGATGGATTTTAGGGGGAATGATCGAATTTGAATTCGAATTCACCTATAAATTACACGTGGCCATCCAGCGCAAAACACTTTGCATCCTTATAATTTCTATGTTGTGTTGTCTAGAGTGCATGAATCACCAATATTTCAAAGATCTGATAGAAAGCCCCACATTTGACAAGTTTCCTGAGTTAGATCAGAAGCTCATTACTGATATCATGTTAGGACCAGGTCCTACTAAAACCACTAATACTGGAGGAAATATCACCTCTGAGGGAGCTTCTCCAGAGGTGATGAGCATGGAGGTTCTAGATGCAGTGCCTATGGCACCGAGGTCACATAGGTCAAAGCCTATGTTGGTAAGGGAGGTCCCCAAACGAAAGAAAGATAAGAAAAAAGAAGTCGGTGTTGGTGCACGGGTCACTGAGGAAGCATGCTGCTACACAGGCTCAAAGAAAAGAAAAAGCTGAGCACGAAAGAGAAGGGGAAAGTGGTGGATCTGGAGGCTGAGGAGGGCACAAAAGATATAGACACTGAGGGGGTGGACCCTATATCTAATTTTCCACAGTATATCCCTCCGCGCAACGGAAAAGTGAAGGTCACTAAGGACGCAGATGCAAGGCAATTCCTCCTCAACACACCCCTGTTACTAGAGAACCTAACCTTTGAAGGTTCGTGCTTAGCATGGATCTCGCATTTGAAGCTAGAAGATTGGGATTTGGTTGACCCTGAGTAGTTCCGCCACCTTGCTACAAAAGTCTACATGAAGAGGTTCTTCTACAAGGAGTCTGGTGTGATCGCACTGGAGCCTATGTAATGGATTCGTGGAGTGAACTAGTTGGGGTTGTTGAATTTGTTGTGGGTGCCCCACTACCACTGCTCCAACATAAACCTAATTGTCATTAAGAAGTTATTGTGCCTATTGTATGACGAGTGCTTGTGGATGAATGCGTCGATCCCCATCACCGATATGTTGATCTATTGGATCATGCTATTGCCACATTCAAGGTTGAATTCGACCAAGGAATTTGGCAGAAAGATGAGCGAGCATGACCTCACGAAGAAGATGAAGGACAAGCTCAAAATTGTGAAGAAGCCACGTGGGTACTCGATTACCTCAATTATTGACCCCGCGGTAAATGTTGCCACCCAGATTTTGGCAGACAAGTTTATGAGAAAGTGCCACTCAGACGAGGTTCCGACACTAGTGGTTTCTTTGGCAACATAGTGCACGGAGGGCATACAGTTCAACTGGGCGCTACACCTGTGTAGCGAGTTCCTCACTAACTGCAGAGAGGCACAGGATGAGAGCAAAACATTCCACTTTTTGTGGTTGTTGCTCTCGATTGTGTTGGTCACCTGGGATTTTCCAGAGGACAACCGATTTCCTCTCATAGAGAAAGATTTTCTGGAGGTTGCAAAATTTGCATCTCTATGGGCCAAAAAAGATGTTGCGTGGGTCACAAAGACCAAAGTCTTTTTGGTGTTGATGGAGGCGAGCATTCGAATGGCCATCAACTAGAAGCCGTGGTTGTCACCAACCATGTTTGAGCAACTTTCATGGTACACGGAATTCAAAACCAACTTCCACTACATATACATCTAGGCACAAAAGGATTCAGAGAAAAAATTGTTTGACCTACCCTACCTTGCTATATATGACATTATTGAGGAGGTCATCAAGCACTGGGCGATAGATTAGAATTCTCCTTCCGATCCAGCCAAAGGGACTAGCAAGTCCACGGAGAAGAAGAAGAAGAATGCCGCCAAATAGAAGGTACAATAGTTGGCTAAGAAAAGGAGGAAAGAGGCCGAGGAGAAGGCTAGGGTAGAAGTGGAGCGCACTGTGAAGAAGCAGGCAACGCACAGAAAGCGTGGCTCTAAGTGAAGTGATAAGTACCCTTCGCCCAAATGGAGGATGAAGCTTAGTCAGAGCAGGGTGGTGGTGGTCAAGAGGAGAAAGAGAGCACTCCCTTCTACATCAAGAGATACAGAGACCAAGGGAAGAAAGGACTGTGGAAGAAGTAGAAGGCGACAAAGCCATCGTTTGATATGATCACTTTAATAGATGGTGACCTGGATGAGATAGGTGACAAGGTGCAACATACTACAGTAGAAATGTTGGTAATAGTTTGAGCAGCAACAAAAGCAAGCACTGAGCACCATCCAGAAGGATCTGCACGAGTTGCTGATCTAGGCCAATAGGATTCAGGTAGGCACAGGGCAAATCGACACTGCCTCAACAAGTTTGGCACCAAGGACCACCCAAGCAATAGAGATGGTCTAGTCATTGGATCTCCGGGCAGTCGTGCTACCACATGGATCTTTGAGCATGAAGGTGATCGATGACAAGGCTATTGTCATCTCTATGAAGAAGATCGGCCTCAACTTGGCCGTGCTCCCTAGTGATTTTCTTCACACACTGTAAGTAGGTGTGATAATAGAAGTTAAGTCCCGGGATCAGCACACACTGAGCCTTATCAGCGAGTATAGAGTCTACAATGAATATATGTTCATTGATAAATCAGAGGTGCTGGAGGAGTAGAAGAAAGAACATGCACAGAGTGACCAACTTCCAGCCACAGTGGTAGAAGCCTGCAGAATAGTACTTGAGCTAAATATACTAGAGGAAGCATGGTTGGAGGCAAAAATCAGAAAATTGGCTACAAGAGTGCACAACAGCAAGATAGAAATGGCTAGAGTTCAATTTGAGCTAAAATTGAAGATCAAAGAGTTAGATTTAAAGTCACAACCTTCAAATCTGCCAGAGATTAGGGAACAGTGCAAGGCTGTTGTGAAGGATGGAGTTGCTACAGTGGATGCCACAGTGTTAGACTGCACTATGCTCTTGGAGCAAGCAATGGAGGTAGTCACAACTCTACAGTAAGATCCCACCCTACAAGCCTGGAATACACAAGCTCGTGATCTCCAGCAACAGTATGATGAAGTCAGAGAAATGATGCACATCATTTTTGCCATATAACGCCTTGCTAAGTTGCAAGAGGCCAGGAAACTGCATCTACAGGTAGAAGCAACACAAAATAAAGAGGTGGTCCTCAAGGAAAGATTGGAGCTTTGGCTAGATGAGGCCTACATTATCTTTTCCAACATTCAAGAGAAGTTGGCGAGCCTACAGATAACGTAGCAAAAAATCAAGGAAGATAGTGCAAGACCGACAATAGAGAAGCTGGTGGAGGAGATCAAACCGCCAGCTACGCAAAGCACGGATGAAGTGGAAGTGGAACAACTAGATTTGTGGGGTCTTCACAGTAAGATCTCTATGCCAATAGAGTGACTCGAGGGCGAGTCATGATCTTCGTGTTGGGGGCCTGTTAGGATGGGGTACCCTAGGGTCAATTTTGGGGCAAAAGCCCAATTTTTGTTGTATAAAATGTAAAGTCTCTGCAAGTTGTGGTCATGGAGTACGTAGATATTTAAAGTATCATAAAGGGTTTTACCCATCTTTTACGTAAGTTGAGTAAGCTTTTGAAGATCTACCCATGGTCCGCGGACCATGGGATTGTATAAATAAGTGTGTCTTAGGATGTCTAAAAAGATTATTGATGATGAATATGAATGTAATGGGTTAGTAAGAGTAAGAGCGAAGAAGTATTAGATTATAAGGAAGGCTATGCAGCTATGTGCACAGAGGCCTAGAATAGAGTCCACAGCTGAGTGCAAAGAACCCTAGAGCTGAATGTGCAGGGACGTCTTGAGTCTGTAAGATTGAACTAATTATCAATAAAGAAGATTGTTACAAAAATATTTGTGTTCTCTCTTTAATTTTGTTATATGAATGTTCCTTATGTTATAATGGGTTTATGAAATAATGATGTATTCATGTGCAAGTTTACATGATTTATATTAATACATGAATGCAATTATAGTTAACTCTTTACGCGAAGAATATATTATTGTATGTTGAAGTTATTGAACACTTAAGCTGATCGGAATAATTACTGGGCTATAAGTCATCTTTGATGCACGTAAGTATTTGATCCACCTATTCAGGGTCCACAAAGGATAGTTGTAACCATTCATAGAGGTATAGAAACTGATTAAAGGGAGTTACATTGATAAGCTTTAAAGGCTTATCAATTTGTGCGAAGGCTGATTTAGGTCATAAAATGACATCACACTCATCTTTTGATCCATATTTAAATAGGAACGCAACAAAATACAGAGATAACCATATACACAAAGATGCAGCGGAAACAATGCTTCATTTCATTAATGGAAAA
>APFE030497484.1:0-12983 GCA_000404065.3 Pinus taeda | reverse complement strand
TATATATGTCATAGTGAAGAGCTTTATGTATATATTTTACCTCGGAATGTATATATTTTTTTTCCTTTGAAAAGGAAATAAATAAATAAAAACAATATTGTGATTGGAGACTCTTCCCAATATAAACTTAACTATTCTATATTGTTAAAAATGTAATTTCACCTGCCGCGTAATTAATTTCTAGCGAAACCATTTAGGAAAACCACCCAAACCTCATCCTACCGCTTTTGCTCAGCAAGTGGTTTTCGTACAAACGCTCCCGATGCAATTTTTACGCGTGTCCAACTGTACGTCTCCAAAACCACTTTCTATCGGGACGAAAAGTTCGGTAACAAAGGCTCTCCCGATATTGTTATGAACCGTTAGATTGCTAGGATGATTGTGCACCGTCCGATTATTCCAAAGCTGGGTTGACTGCCGCATTCAGGCCTGCAGGGAATGACATTGCGTAAATTTTTGGGTTGACCATCGTTTATTTTAGTGAATTAATTAATGTTATTTACTCTGGTTCATAGGATATTGGTAAAGATTTTAATTTTAATGTTTTTTTCTTAAGGAGGTATGGGCATAGGTAAATGTTTTTAAATTTTAATGTTTTTAATATGTACGGGAGTATGGTAATATAGGCAATGTAATTTTCTTTGGTTTTGTAGTTGTATACGCAGAGTATGTGTTATGCTTTTGTTTTTGTGTTGACAATTTTTATGTAATGAAGTAGTGAAATGCACAGCAGTGCAAAGAAGTGTATGTAGAAAAATATAGGGGAGCATGTAATAAAATAGGGGAAGCAGTGTGCACGTGAAAAACATGTAACAATGGACTTCTGAAATGAACTGAAGTTTGCACAATAGTGCGAGGGTGAAGGCAAAGAAAAATGAAGATGAAGTTTTGTAATATGCAAAGTGCATAATGTGATTTTTATTTTTACATAAGTATATGTAAAAGTTTGTTTTACACCTAAATGTAAATGAGATTTTCACACACCTTAAAATCTTAGGAGGAGAGAGTAACTTTTGTTATTGAATTTCTTTTGGTGAATCCCTGTGAGTGAAAGAGAATGAATTTTGTATTACTCTTTTATTAATGAATATAAAGGTTTTTATGGGTGTGTAATACTCTGTTCTCAGAAATATTTTAAGCTTCCATGTATTAAAGATCCTCGAGAATAACAGAACATTGTCTCTCTGTGCAGTTTATTTGTTTGTTTTTGGATTTTACCAAAAAAATCGCTATATCACATATTTGAATATAAAGTCTGTATGACATATGTTTAAAGTAAAACTAATCTTAAATGTTTTAAATCAATAACTAAGTTTGACCCATCTCTTTAAATTTGATACGTGTAGATATTTCGGATTCGATTCGTAAGGCTGATTTCCAGCTAGTACCACTGCAAGGAAAGCAACGAAGGAAGGCCTCTGCAGTTGTTGAAGGTAACATTACAGCCGGTATTACCAGCGCACCGAACTTACCAACAAGGATACATGATGATCAACAAGAGACTATGACTAGAATTAATCAGCAAATTCAGCATGGCCAACCAACCAGTAATACGAAAGGCACAGCAGATAGTAATAATATTTCCAGTTTCTTGTTGATGCCTGAACATCTGCATAAGTGCAGTAGTCCAGTGGACACTACACAAAATCTTATCAACCAGCCGATCCAGCGTGGTCAAGCAAGAAGTAAAACGTCGCGCAACAGATAGTGGTACTCCCAGTTTCTCGTTCATGGATAAGCTTCTCCAAGAGTCCACTACTGTCGCCAGCACTGCACAAAATAATAATAATCATCAGATGCAGCATGAGCCATTCAGTGATACACATGGCGCAGCAGATAACATTTTTTCCAGTTTCTCGTTGATGTATGGGCCTGTCAACGAGGGCAGCACTCTGCTCGACACTGCACAAAATTATAATAATCAGCATATCCAGCATGACCAACCATTCAGTAATATTTCCAGTTTCCTGTTCATGGATGAGCCTCTCTACGAGTGCAGTACTGTGGCCAACTCGGCACAAAATAATAATAATCAGCAGATCCAACATGAACAACCATTCAGCAATATTTCTAGTTTCTCGTTGACGCAGGGAACTGTCAACACTGCACAAAATCATATTAATCAGCAGATCGAGTCTCTTCATGAGATGAGTACTCTGGTCGACACTACAGTACAAAATGATATTTATCAGCAGATCGAGCCTGTGCAACGAAGTGGTAATACGTCAAGGGGCACAGCAGATAGTGGTATTTCCAGTTTCTCCTTGTTGAAGAAGACTCTCCATGAGTTCAGCATTCCGGCCAGCACTCTACAAGATGGCACATTTCCAACTTCAAATGCTCATTCTATGCCGAAAAAGGTTGAGAGTTTCAGTGAGTTAATCGATGTAGAGAAGGATTATTCCATGGACTATGGGATATTGATGGAATATCCACTGAGGCACTCGCCCGAGTGTGTGCTCGTCAGACCCGTCCCGGGAGCCCGTAACCACCCAGACTATCTCTGGAAAAAACAGCAGTTGGGGGAAGTGAACCCTTGCTCCAAAAAATAAACTGAGGCAACGAACGTAGGACATCAAGAAAACTCGGAAACTCTCTATAGTATACTGCGTGGAAAGTCATGTCTAAACAAGCAAACTATGAAAGTCTCTACAGTATACTGGGTTGAAAAAGATGGTTGATTTGATTTGCATATTATTTTGGAAAGTCGTGTCTAAACTCACAGTTGATTATGGGCGTGTTGTCTGGTTTCGAAAGAAAACAGGGAGAGAAACAATTATAGATTAGCTCAATATTCCTTCGCTTTAATAGATATTCATGTCTTTTATTATTGTGTATATATTAATTTTATAGTTGATTAGGGAAGTATTTTTTCCGAAAAACCGGGAGATAAAAAATTATAGATTAGGTCGATATCACTGCTATTTTTTTTAATTGTTATTTATATTATTACTTTTATATTATATTTTAGTATTTAAATATATGTTTAAGTTTATAATTAAATTCATTTGAGGATGTCTGAATTTATTTAGTTAAAAAAATAGGAAGGACAGTGATAGCATATGATAGCATATGGCTTTCTCTATACTTGAATATTGTTTTTGTACAATGATTTTAAATTGTTTCATTTCATTATGAGAATTGGGTTTTCTTCGGATTCAATGATTAGGTTATACAGTTTTGATGTCAATACATATTTTTCAATTTTAATGACCGGGGCTCCAATTATAAATTCTTTAATGGGTATTGTCTATATTTGCTACAGAGACGTGTAGTTTCATCTAGATTTCTTTCCCCTTCCAGACTGTGTGCATGCAGCCTGTAGAGGCTTTACCCATCTATGATAGTATTACTTACCTCAGCATTCACTTAATTACTCAGCTTACTATTTCTTTTAACCACAATAATTGTTATTCATCATAGGTCCAAAGTTTACCTACCCCGCTAGGCTTTTTCTCTCATATTTTATATGGGTTTCCTTTTCTCTTCTTGGTTGTCGCTATTGCATTTCAATATTACATGGCCAAGATGTTTTACCTTCAGATGCTTACACCTATATAAAAAATACAGACTTAATAGAGTATTTTCTTATTTGATTATGTATTTTCAGTTATTCCATTCGGTATCGCTTCTAAATTTAGCTCTACTTTAATAGTTTTACTACTCTTTTTTCTCAGCAATAAAACCATTATATAAAAGAAAATTTTAACTCTGCAACCTACAAAATTTTCCAGCATACTTATCTGAACAGCACCCAATGAATTCACTCAGAGAAGGATCTCTCCTCCCAACAACAAGAAAGACAACTACGTACAATCTAACCCTGATATTTCAGTCTCCAAAAGAGTAAATGACAATGACCTCTACGGTCTATTCTCCCATCATGATCTCTCAGGTCTACCCAATAATCTCACAATCACTCAAGGACTATTCTCCCATCATGATCTCTCAGGTCTACCCAATAATCTCACAATCACTCAAGGACTCCACTAGTTCACAGCCTAGGTCAGGTCTATTCTCGCATCATGATCTCTCAGGTCCACCCAATAATCTCACAATCACTTAAGGACTCCACTAGTTCACAGCCTAGGTCAGGAGTGCCTCAATGGAAGCGTCCTAACTTAAATTCATTTTTTCCTTCCTCTTTTTGGTGCCTCCATTTTTCATTTTTCTTTTGTTGGCCTCCCTTTTCCCACCGAGACATTTTTCTTCAAGGAGAGAGTTGTCTCTGACCTTTTGGTACATGAAGTTCTCATTTTGGGTCTTTTTTTTCATGATTTCCAAGACTTCATCATTTAACCAAAGTAAATTAAATGATAATAATAATAATAATAATTTTTAAACATCATTGTTTCACTATGACTTTTTACGAAGACCATTATTTACCCAATTATAGAGTAAAATTAATTATAAAACGTTTTGAGTACTTCATGGTGTCACATCTTCCCCCATTGGGCATAAGAACGTACTCACTGTTCACTCTTGCCCTTGGAATAGGTATTAATATGCTTTTAGCATAAAATTAGCATTTTTCCAAGTGGCCTCTTCTAGGCTAAAGTGTTTCCACCACATTTTAACTTGGGTGATAACTTGCTTCCATAATATTGTTTCTCTTTGCTCCAGAATACGGAAATGTTCTACTAGAAATTTGTCATAACCATAATAAATTTGTCATAATTTTAACATTTCTTTTAATAAAATAGGAACATGTATACATACCTAGTCATACATATCTAAAAAAACATCCTTGAATTTACTTCACCTCTAGCTAACAAATTACATGCCTCAGGTCATGTATATACCTTTTTAGTAGTGATACATGAAATACATTAAGTGCAAGTTGCATAGGCCACACGTCAAATTCTTTCCATTAATTGGAAGTGCCCACAATAAGGGGGAGCTAGCTTAGTATAATTACCCCACCGTAAGGTACTAATCTTAGGCCTAATAGACACATATACATGGTCTTCAACATAGAACTCTCAATAAGTCATTTTCCTCCGTGCATATACCTTTTACCAATCTTGGGAAACCTTTAAATTTTCCTGTACCCTCTTAACAATTTGCTCAATTTCTATTAACATCTTGCTCTCAGATTAGTTTTACTTTAGGGTTACTCCAATTGTTAGGTGTTCTACATATCCTTCCATACAACATATACAAGTTACTCATTTTCAACGACTCATGGTAACTATTGTTATATCCTTAACATGTCTTCGAGTACCTGGTCTACATGTCTGGTTTTCCCATCTATCTAAGGATGATAGGTAGTATTGAACTAAACCTTGGTACGCATCCCAACAAATAGAGATTTCTAGAATGCAGAGGTAAATTTCACATCTCTATTTGAGATTACCACCTTAGGTATGACATACAATTCAAATATCTCCTTCTTGAAAATATCACTAATTTGGGAGTCTTGAATATATATTGTACTGGGATAAAATTGATTGTCTTACTCAACTCATCCACTACCATAATAATTGATTCATTGTGTCATCTAAATTTAGGTAATTTGTTTATAAATTCTAAGGTGATAACATCCCATTTCCATTCTAGAATTGGTATTGGGTGTGTTGACATTGCTAGAAATATGTCAACCAATGACGTCTCCTTGAACTCCCAATTAGGCCTCATGTTGTTTGGAGTAGGAGCCAAATTTTCTACAATGGCCCAATTGCCATATATTTGGAAGATATGCCTTGGCTCTAACTACGAGCAAGATAGAGGGATGTGAATATGCCTTTGAACAATAGGGCATGTGCATGGTGACTGTTCATTGACATGTGTGAGTATGTTCTTCCATTGTGGACGGGAGGAGAAGTGAGCCTCTAAGAGAGAGGTAGTAGTACCACGGTAGAAGAGATACTCAAACAAGAAGTACCCGTACAACACTAAGGATAATAGTCCACATAATTGAGATGGTCATGAAACCAATGTGTAAAGAAAAGATCTGTCGAGTATCCAGCGGAGTAGTCCATAAGGATGAGACAACATTAACATCAATTAGAACACATTCTCAAAAGATGAGTTCCAAAATCCAGAATAGTTCACCTTCTTTAACATAGATGAAAGAAGACATCAATTACAAGCATTCATAGAATAGTCTTACAAATATACATAATCCATGAATGAAAACATGTTAGCCCAGAGGGCTTCTGATATTAAGAAAAAGATCCAAGACACATGTATACAATTAACATCACTAGCTCCATTAGTGGAGCATTGGAGCCACTCCTTTCTCCTAAAAAGAACTAGCCTATCTCTCTAATTCCTTATGGGAGGAGTGAGGGTGAAATGTAGTTTTCTCATACAGTGATGGGTATATATAACCAAGGGGCGATGCTTCTCCTATGTGAGTCTTCTACTACCATCATCACTATTTAACTTCCTATGACTTTTCCACTTACACGACTCTCCAAGTGTGTCCTTTGAACTTCCACTTTACAAGACATTTGAATAAAATGTACATGGTCGAAAAAAGTGATATGACATATGACATGGCACGACATGACAACTCTAGCATGGAATGCTTGGTAATGTCACAATGTCAAGTCAGTGATGTTGTTGTGAATGACGTCTACCTGAGAGTAATCTTGCCTTCCACCACCTCATGCCTTTGTGACAAAAATATTCTATGATCTCAAGTCTTGGGTTGTGGTCGCGAGTTCATGTCCCTCCACTTTTCCTTGATGGACCAACATGCATGTTCATATAAGATAATTTATTTTCATGTCTTCCTCCTTCATCTCCTTCATCATCATCCCACCAAGTGCTTGTATCTGTAATTCGCTCAAGATGAGATGACATGAGCCCAAAAACCTCCTAGCCTAATATGGTGCAATCTGGTCTAGGGTCTAGCTGAAACTGAGTTATAAGCTGGGAAGGGAGGCTTAGTGACTACATGTCTGAGCAGCTAAGGCTAAGGTTTGAGGCCTAGAAATGAAAAATGCATAGTTCAGGCTAATCTAAGAGGCTATCTTCACTAAAGGAGGGGCCATTGTCGAATATTTATGTGTAGTTCCTGAAGTGAATCTTCAATGACTTATGTGCACTTTTGGGAGATGCTGGGTCGATATGAGGGGAGGGCCACTAAATGCATCCTCTGGATATTTCTCAAAATTAAGGGATGTTGATCTCTGCATAATTTTGGGAAATAATGGGTTGTAATGAGGTAGTGACCATTGTAAGAAGACTCTTTGTAGTTCTAAGGCTGAAGGAATATTTCTCCCCTATGGGATTATGCAGTCGACAGGACCAGGTATTTAGCTACTTACATTTTCTTGCATAATATGCATTTTGGGATAGGCTCACTAAAAGGATTACAATATTGTGGAAGGGAAAGACGAGTCTTGGGCTTAAGATTTGTGTAATGTAGAAATCCTAGTAGAAAATAACTATACATTGCATAGATGCAGGGGTCAAGGCCACATCCTGTTGATTGGAACTAGGCAATGCACAATCCAGGCAGGCTGGGTGAAAGCAGGTTGAAGGACTAGTCAGATTGATAGGTGGAGTGATGAAGGTTCCACTGCATGCTAACACATAGAATACTTGAAGAAATAAAAACATTGTTCACCCATGACACATGAGCAACAATTTCACTTGTCGCTTCATGACCAATTATGATAAGTATGACAGCTAAAATAGATTGTATGAGGACCATGATGAAACTTGTGCGACAATGATCAAAACTTTGTGAATGAGTGTGATAGATGTTTACATGGTTAGTAAAACTTGTAAACACAAATATGGGCCCTTAAAACCACCAGAATGAGCTTATGCATAAACTGCGATAACCATTATGTGAAGAGATAACATCTTGCCTATCTTGTGAAAGGGAGCAAAACACATGGCATGGATTTCAGTGTTTGTGACCATTCATGTCATTGAATACATAATGATATGATAGTGGTAATATTCCCTTCAAGCTACACTAAGAGTGCTACAAGTCTATTTGAGCACATCACTCCCATCATTCAGATAAGTACTATTAGGGCTCATCAAACCCTAATTTAGTTGCTACTTGCACTAGAAAAGTCATCACATTGAATGCCATCATTCTTGAGTGTTTCCTCACCTAAAGACATCCTAAAATTACTCCTTGAGGGACTAGTGCAACCTTGGTTAGGGGTAAGTGCTCTGCAGAGCACGTAGGCTCACTTTGTCGAGCGTTGGGCGAGATTTAGCAAAATCTTCATAGGGTTCTAGGAATATTCCTTCATTCTAGATCATTCTAGAAGATTCCCACCACTTATCCTCTCCTATGAGCTCAAAATTGGATAGTGAATGAATCAAATAACCTCCTATCCTCTCATCCCTTCCTCCATGGAAACTAACTCCCAGATTGGAAATCCATTGAATGCCCAATTTATGAGAAAACCACCTCCATTTCCCCATAAATTGAGGAGTCATCATAGTGATCAGGGGCTGGACTTTGAAAATTTGTAAGGAGAGACTGTTGGTGTGAGGTTTGAGATTGTAAGAAAGTATTGTTATGATGTCGGGGTGTTGTGCTTTTGGTGTGATGAAGGATGGAACTCAAACTCGATGAGTGACATGAGATCGGACTTCTTGTTTGTAACTCTTCCTTCTACCTAATAATGTTGTTTACACCCTTTCCCATATTTTTTTCTTTATGTATGATTACTATATGTGTAAATTATTTCGATTCCATTTGCTTATAGTAGATAGATGTCTTGATTTGATTGGTTTTTGTCCTCTGTTTATGATTACAGGAACTTATTGAATGGATTTAGTTCAAGGAGGAGTGATGAGAGCTATTCAAAGGAGAAAACATCAAGTGGAAAACCTTGAAAGGAAAATTCTTAAGAAGATCAACTTAAAAGTTATCTCAATTAAAGTAATGGAGCATTGTAACTTAATGCATAACATTTATAGGTATAGGCTAAAGATGTGTTCTAGCATCATTAAACATTGTAGCTATCACTAACTTGTTTGTGATACATTCTGAGTGGGATACCTGATTGCAAGTACGTAAGTATATCGTAGCTTGTCCATGTACCTTTGGGTATATAGGAAGGTGTTACAGTACGTAAAGTATAAATGAATGCTCTCATTGTGTCGTTTCGCATTAGACATCTCTAACATTGATTGGACCTAAACGTACTTTTGGATATATATGGGAGCACTACATTAGGTTGCTATCCATCCTTAGGCAACCTATTCGGCCACCATGTACACTGTGATACACCGAACACAACATTTGAGGAGATTCCCTGCACCTATGTTAAGTCCTTCGTTTACTGAGGCAGCATATTGCAGTTCACATTTGCATGGTAATTCTTTTGCGTAGATTATCCCTTTTCTATTTTTTTATATTATTTTGATTAAAATAAAATTAATTTACTGCGGATAACATCCTCCATGCTGACTCCTTAGTTGATCTTAGGTTGAGACATATGTCAACAACTCTGGAGTCCATCAATCAAGGAGTTCCTTTTGATGGGAATCCTAGTCCTTTTCCTCCTTTCGGATATATTGGTTCTCCTTATATGGATACATTTTCCCTTCCGAGATTTACTATTGGCTTGATACTATGGTTGTTTTAAACCTCCTTGGTTCAAAATGTCGTGATTTCTCTGCAATCAAGTACTCCTCCAACTAGACAAAATCAACCTCTAGTTGATCTTAAAGTTGATTGTTTTCCTTCTTTATTGGATTTTTCTTCCTCCCTTTCTTCCTCTTCGCCTGGTGAAAGTATTGACACTAGTAGCCAGGTGGCTAAGAAGAAGAAGAAAGGGAAGAAGAAGAAGAAGAAGAAACTTCAGCAGGGGGCAACCAAGAAACCATTGCTTTGAATGCAACTTATGATGAGAAACTATCTGATATTCCTCAGATCTTAAAATAATAGTCTTCTCATTCACGTCGTCCTATGTCATCAACTTCTAGAGATCATGCTGGTGACACATAATCAACTAGTGGTAGTAAAGTTCATGGAAAGAAGGGTAAAGTTAAGTTTCCCTGTAGTTCATGTTAACGGAATCACCCCATTCACCTTTGTCCCTATCTGGATGAAACCAAAAAGTGTCGAATAATCATCTTGCTTCTCTGCAGTGACTTCCAGCTGGTTAAAGGAGACTCTCCCTTAATCCTTCACTAGTTGATAAATTTACCGACCCAAATCAACCATCGGTCAAACCCACTCTCTATGAATGTGAATCCCATGAGTCTATACTTGACCAATCATAGGTCGAGGAAAAAGCTGACGTAATTTCACCTTCAGTTAATTGTACCTTTCCCGTTGACAATGAGTATGATACCACTCAAGTTCTTTTTGTTACTTCAGATTCCAATGAGCTTGGGGGAAACCCTCCTGTTCCATCAAGACACGAGGAAAATCCTCCCATTCTCGTAACTGAAGGGGGTAGTTCTCTCGTTCTTACGGTACCCCCTCCAAGTAGTCTGGTCACTTCCTTTGATTGGAATCTACTAGCAGGATGTCGTCTTCCATCTTATGTGCCTATCCAGATCATAGTACATGTTTGTAATATGCTTGTACATGGAATTATTATATATCAAAGTGTATCAGTGAGTATCATATCCTCCTCTACTTGGAAAGAGCTCAGTTCACTGCCACTTATGCTTGTTACCTTGAATCTGTTGGCTTTTAACAGAGGAACCAGTCAACCATTAGGGATCCTTCCTCAGTTGCCTATTACTTTGGGAGGAAAAATTGTTTGTCTCAATGTGATGGTAGTCCCAAGCCCTTTAGAATACAAGTTACTTCTTGGGCATGACTATGTTTATGACATGGGAGATATTGTTTCAATAATCTTTTGAGTGATGTGTTTCCTGCATGAAGGCATAATTGCCACCATTGACCAGCTTTCATTTCCTGGTCCAAATAGATATTCCATTCAACCATCTTCCTTAAATGGTCTTTTTGTACCAATGGTATCTTCCCTGCCATGGGTCAATTATGTGGTAACCCGTTCCATGCCTACATCAACTGACGGTCAATTCCGTGATGTTGTGCATTATGTACTAGGGGCATTGAACCCAGATCTCTCTACTGAATTCCTTGCTACATATCCCTTCCAAAGCATTGTTCTCCCATCTGATGATAACCTCTTGGAAGTCATGACCTCTTATGGGTCGTGATCAAGGAACATGAGGAGAGTTCCTTGTCTTGTGTAAACCTCGTTAAAAAATAAAATAATGAATATGAGGATAGTTCCTGGTCTTGTGTCAACCTTGTTAAAAAAGGAAACAAGGAATATGAGCATAGTTACTTGTCCTATGTCAATCTCGTTATAAAATGAAACAAAGAATATGAGCATAGTTCCTTGTCTTGTGTCAATCTCGTTAAAAAAATGAAACAAGGAATATGAGGATAGTTCCTAGTCTTTTGTCAATGTCGTTAAAAAATGAAACAAATGGTATGAGCATAGTTCCTTGTCTTGTTTCAAGCTCGTTAAAAAATGAAACAAGGAATATGAAGATAGTTATGTTATTGTGTTAACCTCATTAAAAAATGAAATAGGTCCCAGAGCATAGTTCCTTTTCTTGTGCCAAGCTCGTTAAAAAATGAAACAAGGAATCATAGCATAGTTCCTTGTCTTGTGTCAAGCTCATTAAAAAATGAAACAAGGTTCCTTGAAGAAAGTTTCAATTCAAGTCTTTCATTAGATCTCGTAAAATACCAGTCATGTCTTTCACTTTATCTCATAAATGAACCTTCATTCCATCCACACGATAACCATGAGTTTTCTACTGGTTTTGGGTCAATGCTACCAATTCATTCAGTGTCGCCGAAATGTTCAAGAGAAGTCACTCAGTAAAACTCATCCTTTGCAATACTCATAAACCTTCATTTTCAGGACCGCTACTCTTGAACCTTTTGTCGTCAGTCACATTCCATCTCAAAAAATCATTACACTCATTTTGAGTCGTTGATGTGGGATACATCAAGGCCCTCCTGTGACGAGTTGCTTCTTGTCGACATCAGCACATTATCCAAGAAGTTGACTTAGAAACACCCTTCTAGTACCTTGAGGCTTGGATATATCAATGGAAAGTTTCTCACTTCCAGTGATAGGTGACATCATTGGCCTTCGACTGAAATACTATGTATAGTGTTCAACATCAAAAAAATTCATTCACACCATGTAGAATGTACTGCAATACCTTGAGGATCATTATCATTATTAGTGACTTCTCTCGCGTTTGTTAACAACTTAAATCATTGGTTGGTAATCAGAGAGTGTCTTCCCATGTTCGACTTCAGATCACATACTCATATTGTTAGACTTGTACTAGAGCCAACAATTGAACAACATAGAAGACCCCAGATCTAGTTTCATCCATAAAAGCTACGATTTTAGGAGAGTATTAATCATCTGTATGATGGCTTTACACAAATGGTCATCCTATCATGGGTTTATATCTTTAGACGACTATCTGATTTATGTACATGTAATGAAAAGTTTATATTCTGAGAATGGGTATGCCTTCCATCAGCAATTCATGAAAAATCAAAAATATCATGATATTATGTATTGTAAATCATGTAGGTCCCCATCCGCATCAGAACCTCCTCATCACATTGTAAAGTATATCACTCGACATTATCATTTTTGACTTCATGCTTTAGGGGGCAACTATTATAGGTCTATTTAGGCACATCACTCCCATCATTTAGATCAGTATTATTAGGCCTCATCAACCCCTAATTCATTTCCTACATGCCCTAGAAAAGTCATTGCATTGAATGCCATCTTTTTTGAGAGTTTCTTTGCCTGAAGACATCCTTGAATGACTCCTTGACGGACCATCGCAACCTTGGTCAGGGATAAGTGCTCTGTGGAGAAATTAGGCACATTCAAGCCTGCTCTATAGAGCACCTAGGCCCACGTTGACTACGTTGGGCACAATTGAGTGAAATCTTCATAGGGTTCTGGGAATATTCCTTCATTCTAGATCATTCTAGAAGATTCCCACCTCTTATCCTCTCCTATGAG
>APFE030497483.1:29053-54962 GCA_000404065.3 Pinus taeda | reverse complement strand
AAAAGGTCAAGTTGGAGTATGTTCCTTCTAAGGAACAAGTTGCTGATATACTCACCAAACCATTGCCCAGGGAGACCTTTGAATACCTCAGACAAAAGCTAGGGGTTGTTGATGCATCATTTTGTTGTTGAATCTCATCTGTTTCAGAGATTGTTGGTTGTACGCAAGTTTCATATGGGGTATACGCGTACATTTGTTGGGATGCAGATTGGTCGAAGATCGATTGGCATAGGTTCAGGGGGAGCATATAATGCATTTTTGGCATTATGGTAGAAGCTCTTGGAGGAAGAACAGAAGGAGATCATGGATGCTGATCTGAACATTGCTGCAATATGTCTCTTTCTCTTTCACGGTCATTTCTGGTGTTTGGTGGATTGTGGTTCTTCGTGCAGATATTTCTTTCCTTTTGCAGATCTGGTTTATCAGGGGGAGGATGATCAACAAAGCAAAGGCCTAAGCATGTTCTCAGGGGGAGCATAACCCTTTGCCCTTGATGTCAAAGGGGGAGAATGACGTTGAGGATCTTGAGGTTGCCATCAATTCCAAAGGGGGAGATTGTTGGCATTATGATTATGGTTTGGCTCTATGGTACAGGTGTTGTACTTGATGGCAACTCACTCAAGTGGAAAAACTATGTTCAGGCTCTCAAAATGGTGGAAAATAAGAGGTTCGCAGGTGCATCATTCAAAAGGTGCGAACTTGCAGGTTCATCATCTAGGAACTGTGGTCATACCCGTAGGTTATCCGTTCATAAGGTGCAGACCCCCAGTTCACTCACTCCAATGCATAAAAGTGTGTGCACGTGGGAATATTTATGAATGGTCCATGGTATTTAGCCCGACATATTTGATCCTATGGTTTTGGTCCATGGTTTTACATCTAAAAGTATTGATCCAAGGTATTGGGTTCCTAGTATTGAATACCTATGGTTTTGGACCATGGTTTGAGTAAAGGCTTACCTATAAAAAGGAAAGGAGATCTCTTGGCTAGACACTTGTGAAATTTGAATATCTTAAGATCTGAAATTTTGGGTGATTAGTTTTTTTTTAAAAGCTAGATCTAAATCAAGGAGAAAAATTAAGGCGAATCTATTGATAAGTTGTGATCTCTCGGGCGCATGAACAGATCTGTGGATCTGACTGACTGTGGCACATTGGGGGACTGTTAATTTGGCCCTAATCAGAAGTTCGTAGGTGATCCACGATGTAAGTGCGGGGGTACCCAGTGCAGGAGAAAGCGCAGTGCGGGGGTACACAACGCAGAAGAAGGCGCAGTGCGGGGTACGCAACGAAGAAGAAGGTGCAGTGCATGGGGTACACAGAGAAGTAGAAGGCACAGTGCGAGGTACGCAGAACAAAAGAAGACACAGTACAGAGGTACGCTATCAGACAGAAAGTGCAGGTGCGGATCTGAGCAGAAGTACGCAGGACAGAAGAACGAGTGATGCGGAGATACGCAGAACAGAAGACCGACCTGTGCGGATATTCGCAGGCCCCTCTTGGTGAAGTTGTGGACTTATCTTGAAACATTTGTTGGCTGCCTTTTATCTATTTGCTGCAGAGTTCTGGGTTTAGTTTACTGGTATTGCCTTTCTGTTTACAACATTCTGAAAATTGGGTGATTCATTGGTTGATTATATAAGGAGTTTGGTTGATTGATATGTACTTGTTGATTATTTGATGTCCATGGATCTAGTTTGAAAATTCTTGAAACTTGGTCCTTAAAGAAGTAAAAAGAGAAAAGGGGGTTGTAGCTCCCTTCCAGGAGAGATTGGATAATGAGAGAGGGTTGTAGCTCTCTACAAGTTGCAGCCTACGTACTGGTAAAGGACTGCACCAGTACAAAATCATTGTAAAAAAAATTTCTAATTGAAAGAAGATAGAGACATATTGCAGCAGGTAGTTTTCACCCACATTGGGTTTCCACCTTATATCTGGTGTTCCTTGGTGTGATATCTGTCTTTCTTGTTCTTGCTCATTATTAATGGTACTGAACAAACTAATGATCAATATCTGAAGAATAAATTAAAGTATAAATCTGGAAGGTATATTGAAAAGAATTTGATAATACTAATTCATCCCCCCTCTCAGTATTATTTCCAACAAAGGGATACTGGTACCTATTAGAACAATAAGTTTTTGTTGTTATGTATTCTGTTACCCGTAGTCTTCTATTTCTTGTTGTATACTATAAAATATTTTGCTGAGATATTTGTTACTGAAGAGGAGATACTTTCCCTTGGCATTTTCTCTGTCTTTCCTCGAGGTACTAGAGTCTGTGAGGTGGATAGTACCTACTCTTCAACCTCCTGTAAAGTATTCTCCTGTCACTCCTCTTGATTCATGAATTATTCTATTTCTGGTCTAGGAGTATGGTTGTAGGGAGCATACTTCTGTTCCATCCTTAATTTGGAGATTATTCCAAAAGGGTCATAAGACCAAGTAAAGCTATGATTTAAATTCATCTGCCTCAAGATAGCCTCTGCCTCTTGTCCTACTGACCTTCCATTTCATATAAATGGCCCAAATTGAGTTTTTATTTTGAACTAAGCCTCCTTCTTGGCTTTCAAGAAGTCAAATTGATCCATGTTGATCATTTGCCTGATAAACTCCAAGGAAAATATTCAAATAGATACAAAATTATATAGTTTATAGTGAGGCAATTCCCAGCCATATATTCTGATCTCTGTGTAAGACTGGTATAAATACCGGTCCTCTCTCTTGGTGTCATCAATCAAATGAAAAATTATCTTTATCTTTGGATGTATTCCAAGCTCTGCATTACTATTTATTAAATTGGCTGCCATGTGTGTGCATTTATCTATAAAATCACTCAATGTAAATTCAATGTTGTTCTTCCTAACCAAGGCAGTCAAATGAATGAATGACTGAGGGTTCCCTTGATTGTATGTCTTCTGTAGTTGGAAAGGGAACCTATCTGACTGGGAATAAATAAACAAATAAACCAAAATAGACGCATATCTAAAAACTCCTTCATTTGAGAATTTCATGAATTGTGCATGAACCATCTCTACCAAGAATTCATTGTAACAAAGAAGAGTTCATGGCTATTCCCCATTGGAAAATATAGAGAGAAAAAAAAAATGTTTTCATCCACCCACTAGTAAAAGTCCTATGCCAAGATGCAAGAAACCATGGAGATTGTCTGTTTGGACTGCTCAGGAAAAATAGAAGCAGGTTAGGGAGGGTCTATTTTGGGCAACTCAGAATTATTAGGTAGGAAAGTTTCAAATACTTTGGCTCTCTGAGGGAAAATTAGTTTTTTGTATATATCTATAAGGAAATCTGGGTAAAAAGGCTACCCAAGTTCTTTTTTTATTATCTAGAGCATTTCTAAAATTGAGTGGCCATTAATGGCAAAGAGGAGTTCACCATTCTGGGCCACTACTGTTCTTTGGCTTAGCATATAGTGGATTTGGAACTAGGTTACAAATTCAAGGAAATAGTAGGTTTATGGGAAAATGTATTGGGGTAGGAAAGAGTCCCACAATATCAATTCATCATTGAGGTACAAATGGTTTTGTTCGAGCCAATTGTGAACTTTGTACAAGTCGAATTCCCAATTGGTCTCTGTAACTTGATAAAGTTGATCAACTAGAGGCTGGTGGTCCAAATCTATGACTAGGGATTGTTATCACTCAGAAGTTTTTACCTAGAAGTTATCAAAAGAAGGAATCATCCGAGGTAACCACAAACCAATCTTTTAGGCTCAGGATTTAGCCAACCTAAGTCCAGAGAGGGCTCTCTGTTTATAATTTAGCTTTGTGTTTATGAAATTTTAGGCTAGTTCTTAGTGTGCATAGAGTTTTGATTTTAGATTGAACGTTGGGTGGTGGCATTCTTAGAGCAGATGGATAAAGCTATGTTTTCAAGCCATTGGTCTATGGAGTCAATCAATGGGTAGCATAACTAGACCATATCATTAAAGGGAATGTTCACAAGGCAGGCTAGCAAAGCAAAAGGCAAATCTTCAGGTCTAATGGATGAAATGATTCTAACCAAGGTGAAAGGGCAATGAAGAATCCTTGGACTAGGATCAGAATGGAGAACAAAGGGTGATCATGAACAAAGAGCAATTAAGAATCCTTTGTTATAGACCTGGAGAAAAACTAAGGAAGCTAAGTAGAAGTTAAGAATTCCCTAACTAAGATAGTTTAGCAGAAAACATTTAGAATGTAAACAATCAAGATAAAATTTATTCAAGCAATTTCTGAAATATCATTCCTTGTTATACATTCATATTTTAGAGAAACAAATAAGATTATGAAGAAACATAAGAAAAAACAACAATAAATATGAGAGAATACTTATTTGTAATTCGCTTTACACAAGAATCCTATAAAATATCCGATCTTTATTCCTTGATCCAGGAAGCCAATCGAGTCATTGATACAATGGAATTTCGAGTTGAGAGAAAAAGTCTATAGAAATTTCATTGAATCCACCGTACATACTTCAAAATATGAAGTCTTTATATAGAAAATAATTACAAAATATCTCATAACAGTTTGAGATTTAATCTAGGAAATAAAATATCCTCATGCATGAAGATAGAGACAGATGTGAAACTGCTTCATGTTGTCCCATTTATTGTGGTGTTGTTGGCTTTTTCTGTTGAGTTTTAAGCCCTTTAAGCTGGCTAATGGTTGTGGTATTTCCATGTTGGAGTCTTCTTTACTTTTGGTCTTTCACTGATACTCTTTGATTGTGTTACTCTTTGACCCTGCTTATCTTTCTTTCACTCGTTTCACATTTACTATGGTAACTTTATGATGTAAAATTTTTTCAAAGTAAATCTATCATTTTATCCCACCTTTCTATTTCTGGCAATCTCACCTTTAACATTCTCCTGTAAATTTCGTCCGCCTCTGTGTATTTTGAAAAATTGGGCTTGGTGAGAAATAGATGCAGTTTCACCTCATGTTATAAGAAGAAGAGACTCTCTAATGTATCATACAATACTTTTCCAATAGGAAAAGCTTTAATGCCTGAAGTGTTGGCTTGTTCCTTTCCCAGCCTCCTTAGATTATCACTATAGTCCAATTGGGTCATTAGTTTATCATTGATGACCATAGGACTGGGAAGGCCTTTGTCCCTCAAAATTTGAAATTTGGCCATACACCTATCAATGGCCACCTGCATGTTGTGGCACTTTTCTTCCAAGTTTAGCATAAGGTTTCTTTTGGAAAGAACCTTTTTGATTTCTAAGATGACTTCAGTCCTATCCTCTACACCAAGCTCATGGATCTCATACTTTTTCTTGATGTTTAGGAGGTGGATGAGTTAATTTGCATCCTCAAGTTGGTCTCCTAACTCTTCCCCTACTTTCTGGATAGCCTCAGTGGCTACTGTTTGGTCAATTTAGTGTGATCTAAATTGCTATTTATAATGTCAACCCGAGGTTCGTAAACTGACGAAGTGAGGTGTACTATATGTACTTAGATAACCATTTCCTTAGGCTTTTGTCGTTTTAAGCTTTTTAGTTTGTTTTTGGATTTTATTTTTCCTTAATGTGTGATGATGAAAGTGAAGTGTGAGGTGTGTGGAGTGTAAATGGTGGTGATTTCTAAACTTGAAAAATTCTCAAAAGAAAGCTTTACAGTAACTGAAATGAAATCAATTCTTAAGAGAAAACAAAATGCATCAAAAAGTGAACTAATGGCAATGGCCTAGTATCCTTGCTGCTGAAAATGAAAAGAAAGCAAAAACTTGGAAAACAACTCAAACGTAAAGCAAAGCAGCTAATTCACATTACTTTAACTTTTCAGATCCTTTGCCCTTTGGCTCAATCTACCTAATGGGAAGTAATCATAAACAAGTTAAGTAACATGATATTTAACTGTTCAAGATAGTAAATTGCATAAAAGAAACTAATCACACTACTTGAATTCTTTAAATCCTTTACCCCTCAGCTCAATCTACCTTGGGGAAGTAATCATGAACATACCAAGTAATATGATAACTAAATGTAAATTGCAAAAAAAAAGAAATTAATCACACTACTTAAATTCTCTTAGTCCTTTACCATTCAGCTCAATCTACTTTATGGAAAGCAACCATGAGTAAGTAATATGACAACTAAATCACACTACAGTTAGTAATATTCTGATCTCCTGCTGATATAGTCATTTGAAAACAAAAAGAAATCATAAATTGTTAAGCAGTATGATATCTAACTAGCAGAAAAAGAAATAAACAAATAACAACTTGAAAAGGACAATGCTGAATGTAAACTTCAGAAAATAAAGGTTAGCAGGAAGGACAAGATGATCTCATATGCCAAAAATTATTAAAAAAAATGAAGAATTGCCCGGGCTGCCTAAGAGAACCTGCAAAAAGCACTGATCAATTTACAGCCCTAAGAAAACAAAAGTAAAGATATGAACAACAGAAACATAAAACATATTATGTACAAACTAATGATAAAACAAAAGCATAATGAAACTAAACAAACACTTTACAAGGCTTCAGCGTGCAGGGGCCCTCTGCCACTTCAGCCAATCAATTAATCACACGGATATCTTCAGAAAAGTCTTCTCATGTATTTAAATCAACAACATATAAAACAGTGGGGTGATAAGATAACCAGCAGCGCGGAAATTACATAAACAATTCAGAGTTTACATGTATCAAAAGTCTCCCTACAGCGTTCAACAACGCGTTATTTATAATGCAAAATACTACAACTAACTAAACAACTACTGCGCTATTAACTGCATTGCCATAGACACGTAGATCTCTTCAGTCGGGCTCTAGTGTAACTGTCATTATGCTTCTTAAATATTTGGAGTGGTTGGCTGTTAGATTCACTGTTCACGAATGATCTCCAGGTGCGTTGGTGCCTTCATGAGCTGAGAACTAGGCCACGTATAATTCACGTGCCCAAAACAGTGACGTGCCACCGCTGAACTCTTTGGTTGGCCTCGTCTTTGACTTTGGTTGACCGCAGCCACTAATGGATGATTTGGCCGGTTCGAAGGGACACGATCCATGTACATGCCATTTGGAGCTTGCCCATGTAGCCCGTTCCTTTAGAGGACACCTGGAGCACAACTTTTAACAAAATAGCTGCGGAATCCTATGTTGGCTGCGGAAACTTGTGCTGGCTGCGGAAACTGACAAGTTTCCGCAGCTGCATGAAAAAAAAAGCTAAACCAAACAACAGACATCAGTATAGTCAGAAAACCATTTAATAGTCCTTTTTAGACTATAATGCAATGATTTAACCACTGGATGAGTGAAGTGAGTGGAGAATGAGGGTTAAGAGGGTGTGTAGGAAGGTGCAAGGTTGAGGCTCAACAACTACCTTCACCAATTCAGTTTGCTCAAATATAACTTGAATCGATGGCCAAATATCATTGACAAAGTCAATGATATTGGCCCAGAGCATTTCTTTAGTCTATCCTAGTGGCTTCTGTAACATCAAATCTTTCTCTAGGACTTTGATTTTTTCACCCATCCTTAAGGCTTTATGTGTTTCTTCTCTCTGCTGAATTTGGGCAAGTTTGCAATCAATTTCTAAAATTGCCACTTTTTCCTTTAACGTTTTGAGCTCTATAGCTTGGATGGACATTTCCTCCATAGATTTTACCAATTCTGTTGATTTTTCAATTGAAGTACTTGCTGCTGCAGTGGATTCAATTGTAATTGGCAGTGTTGTGGCAGGTGGAGCTATTGGTGCCAATGATGCTTCCAATATGGAAGGAACTATTGTTGTTATTGTGGGAATGGCAGTTGTGGAAGTTGTTTTTAGGTCACTTTGTTTGGATTGAATCAAAATGTCCAAATCCTTCTCCATTTCTTTAAGCTGATCATTTAGATGTAGGACTAGGTCCATAATCTCTTCATCCCCTTTTTACGCTCTAGGACTTACATGGTTTGAGGGTGATGCAGCTAAGGAATTTTGAGTTGATTCTTCAGTGCAATAATGTCATCATTCTTATTTTTGATCAGCTTCTCTGTTGCTTTTACATCTTTGGGATCATGTCCCAATCCTATCACTAAGTCCTCTAAGGACTTGATTCTTGTATCTTTGGCCTATAAAGAGGCTTTCTCTAATTGAAATTGCGCTAACATATTATTTAAAGAGTTCTGAAACTTGTGGGCTACTATGGATTTCCTGTCAATGTAGAATAAATCATCTCACCAATTTGCTTATGTAGCTCAATCTGGTCAATGGGATGAATATCCCTTGCCAGTAATTAAAAATCCACTCTTTTGAAATCTATTGTTGCCCTTGGCTGCTGAGTGGTCGGCTTAATGAAGGTCATCTGCATTTTCCCTTCTTTAACATCATAAGCTGACATGAGCCTTGTTTGATTGGTAGGGGTCATTTTCAAGTACTGTGCATATGTCTGGGCTTCCAGCCTTTCATTTATGGCCTTTATCTCTTTGTATCTCTCTTTTATGTCTTGATCTTTGTTTGTTGGAATTCTAAAAGAGGATAGCTCAACACTTTGCTACCTTTCCAACATCTGAGTGTGTGATGTGGAAGGTTCTAGGATGCCTCCAGATGGATTAGCCTACCTGCTCCTATCTCTTTCTATGCTAGTAACCTCATCTATCTCTTCTGCATATTCTTGCTCAGAGATAGGATTTATTCTTTGTCTCTTTGCCTGGCTTGTCTTTGCATAGGCTTGAGATGTTGTTCTTCCTGAAGGAGTGGCTCCTTCCCTATTTCTTTTGAGGTTTTTCTCCTCATTTATAGGAGTTTGTAAGACTGGGGGGTTACTCATGGTGGCCTCTGGTATGTCTGTCTTCTCTGATTGTTTTTGTGCTTTTGATTCTTCTTGTGCCTATGACTCTTCTTGTACCTGTGGTTCTTCTTGTACCTGTGATTATCCTGGCACCTGTGATTCTCCTGGAATCTGCACGAAAGAACCCTCATCAAGTTGTTTCTCTAGATCAATTAGAGTGTTTTCCATAGAAACTTCAGTGTTATCCCTGTCTTCTAAAGTGTTTTCCACCCATTCCAGTTGGTTGACATACTTTTCTATTTAAGGGATATGGTGATGAATGTAGGGAGACATTTTTTTTTTTCTGTCTTCTATTGCATATGAAGTCCAAGGGATCATACCTCCATATGAAGTTCTGTTTCAATTTTAACCTTTGAAGGATTTGCTCTACCTCCTTTCCATCTTCTCGGTTATTACAAATAAAGGGGCCTAATTGGTCTTTGATCATGAGTTGGGCCTTCTTTTTGGCTCTGACAATGTGTACCTCATCTGAATTGATTATATTCTTGTAGTACTCCAGAGAAAATAACCTCATTGGGAGGTATTTGGGTAGTTTGTAAGGGGCCAGCTCACAGCCATAAATTCTAATCACAGTGTGGTTTTGGTACAAGTACCAATCCCCCACTTTGGATTGTTTTGAGAGTTGTAGGATCCTCCTTATATCTGAACTGATTCTTGGAGGAGGGATGCCTAGCAGCATTGTCACAATGGGATACACAAATAGGTCTATGGAATCTGTATATGAATATGGAGAGTCATATTTGTGGATCAATGGAGTATAGAAAATTACTGACCTAGGGTGACCTTTTGTGTCAAGCTTCCGAAGAGTAAATGGAAACTTATCAGCTTGGTAGTATAAAAAGAGGTGATACAATACATAGGAGTACTTGAAGACTCTCTCATTGCTCATTTTGAGGAACTGGTCATGCATTCTATCAGCTATAAATTTGGCATAATCATAAATAATAGCAGGAGGATATCCAAGAGTGTATATGGACATGAAAGCCAATATGATCTCATCTATATACTCACTGGTGGTATAACCTAGGAAACTGGATACCACTGCCACAATGTCTCGACCAAATGGGGAAAATATGGTAGACACATATGGAGGAGGTTCCTTGGGGGTATACTTTGTTGGAAATAATACTGAGAGGGGGGGGGGGGAATCAGTATTATCAAATCAATCAAACTTTTTCATTTCCATACTTAGATACATATACGCTACTTCAATTAAGGGAAGCCGCGTGTATACGCAACTGTGTCTAATGCAACTAGCGTATATCCAGAATACTTATGATTCAATTAATCCATTAATTGTTGATCTTTATTTAGTGCATCAAAACTTTTTTTAACCATATGTATAGTAAGCAGGTGCAGTAAAACAGAACAGATCATCACACACAAGAAGCACACATGAACACCATGATATAAGGTGGAAACCTAATGTGGGTAAAAACCACCTCCTGCAAGTCGTCTCTATCTTCTTTTAATAAGAAACTTCTTTTACAATAGTTTTGTACTGGTGCAATCTTATACCAGTACACGGGCTTCTACTACCTGCAGAAGGCTACAACCTTCTCTCATTCTCCAGATTCTCCTGGAAGGGAGCTACAACCCCCTTAGCTTTTTTATTAGCCGATCCACTTACTAGTACATAGGTGCTAGCCTATTGAAATGCTCCAACCTTTACTCGTTCTCCAGCTACTGGAAGGGAGCTATCACCCCCTTAACTCTTGTACTAGATGATGTACTAGTACGTAGGTGTCGACCTATAGAAGGCAACAACCTTCTCTTTCTTCCTCCAAGTACCACGTTTCATACATATTCAGACTGGATACTCCTGAAGCACAACACTATAATCTGAAGGTCACGTTTCATCCATTTTTCATAGTGGATGCATCAATATCATTGAAGCACACAATCAATCAACACTAGCATCATCAATATTTGAATCACCCAATACTGAATTCACTGAAACCTTGTCAACAAAAATTAGTCACTAGAACACAGAGCAGAACACTGAACTCTGAAACAATATTCAGAACCAACTGTATCATAAAAAATCATGCATTAAAGTGCATACACTACTTGGAAGTGTCAAACCAGCGTGTATATGCAACTTCACCAAGGCGAACTAGCGTATATGACATTAATTACTTACTTATAACTTTGTTGCACTTCCTAACTTCAAACATACTCAAATCATTACATATACAAGGATAATATGTATGTTAGCAACTAAATCTAGTTCATCAGATCACATAAAGATAAGTCATTCTAATCCTGATCCATTATCGATCAACACTAAAGCTAAACATACTCTATCAATCTGAATATGCAGAATACTGATACCAGTAATAGTCATCAGAACTCATCAACAACCAAAACCACCTGTAACTTCAAACATCATAGCTCAAATGGTATATGCTACTTGGACAAACTAAACCCGCGTACATACATGCTTTTACCAAAGCCAACCCACGTACAGATCTATAAATATTCAATCATGACTTGCAGCTATTTCAAACTTAAGTTATACCTAGTTCAAAACATTACATGCGTCAGTATACAGATCTAGAACAAGCATAATCAACCACATAGAGATAGTTCATTTCAAACAATTTGATCTCGATCTATCCTTAGGTCTTGTTCTCCATCAACCAGTGAGATCCCTCCTTAGCTCAGATCAAGCAATGCATCATAACCCATATCCTGCATACTGAATCTCATACTACCTCAGATATTCAAGTATTTTTCCATGCCATTGCCTAATGATCTTCTTCTCCTTTTATAGTCTTAGGCCTTACTCAATACCATGGTTCAAAACCATAACAAAACAATACCACGGACCCAATACTTGAGTTCAACTCTTTTGGATGCAATACCACAGACCAAAACCATAAGATCAAAAACTGTTGGACTAATACCATGAACTAACCATAAGATTTCCCATGTGCGTGCGCTTTTCTCTGCATGAAAGTGCGTGAACTTTTCTCTGCATGAAAGTGCGTGAACTTTTCTCTGCATGAAAGGAAATTTTCTCTTCATGAAAGTGCATGAAATTTTCTCTGCATGAAAGTCCGTGAACTTTAGGTTCGCACCTTTTGTGCGGGAGACCTGTGAACATATCCGAACCTTTTGATCTAAGCACCTGCAGAACCAAAAAATAACTTTGCTGCACTATAATTTATCATCTGAGATGAGTGGGTTGCCATCAAGTACAACTTATGTATCATAATTCCAACATACTTCTCTTCTACAATGTAGGTTTGGATTATTTGGGCTAATATTGCAGGGCTAAGCTTGGGAAACAAGTCCAATGGATCTCCAATGGAGAGGGGAGTCAAATTTTGGCCAAGTTGAAGTTGCAGCATCTCATTTATTAATTCAGCAGTGATGGTGAAAAGTATAGTCTAGTTGGGGGACATCACTGCTCTTTAGCTGGGGATATAGTTTGCATGGTAGTAATGGAAAATTTATGGGAGAATGTGAACTTCAGGGAATTGGTACTTGGGCAAATTGGACTCCCAAAAACCAATTTTATCAGCATGGTTCAGTTATTGGTCTCTATATCAGCAGTAGAGTTTGAGAGGGGATTCAAGGATAGAGGTATCTTTTATCTGGAAATCATTGTCTACCAGGGGGAGATGGTCTAAGTCTAGAAGGAGTGGAAATATGTCTCACATCCATAGAAATTGGGGCAGCCATTCTCAGTTCTTGTGGATTTGAGAATGGGGGAGGTGATTTTCAGTTTTTTGGGCAATGGTGGTTCAGTTCAGTGTAAGCTTATGTTACTTGAGTTTCTTTAATTAATTTTTTACTTTAACTAACAAACTTAGTAACTGGTTCTAAAATTGAGAGGTTTTCCAACGAATTTTGGTTTAAATACCTAGAATTAGAGAGAACTAGATTTGAACTGGGTGATTGGACACTGTGAACAGTCGAAAAGGCTTTGAGCAGGATGGAAGGAAATCTGCGAGGTTTGTGGCATCTTCAGGGTGCAATTGTATGTGGGTTGATAGATTCGTCATTCGCAGGTGCGAGCATGGAGGTTTACAGTTGAAAAAATGATAAAAACTAATGATTTGGGGCTTTTTTGGCTTTATACAGGAAACTCAAAATTGGCGGGTACGAGTGAACAGTGGTCGTTTATCATGTAGAAGGGTGAATAGTAGTTATTTTGGCATGTAGCGGGGTAGCAGTAAGTGGTTTCTTTTGCACTGCTTTTGGGCGCTCGACGGTATTGGGGGGAGGTCACCCGATTCCATTCAATGAGTGACACATAGCCTCGGGGGCCCAACGGAAAACAACCCATTTTGGGAGAGTAATGTTCGGAAGTTGAGCCCTTTCGAAATGGATGAGGACCATCAGATGTGGAGGGGAGCGATTGTGCGGCGATCGGGCGATGGAGTTGCACGGAAGGTAATGGGGGGCCCAGCGGGCGTTTAAGTGCAGTGGTTTTAGATTTAATGAGGGATTAATGTGGGGTTAAGGCGTCAAGATCATTAGTGGAGGGTTTAACTGGATTTTAGACTAACTTAATCGTGGAGCGATTAGTTGGTGGGTTTTCGAGGTTTTGGGTAATATTATATTTTATATAATTAAACTAGGGTAGGGTTTATTAATATTGCGGGAGTTAAATATATACGAGAAATGAGATTTTGTTTGGGATTTAATAAATGAATTAGTAATACCCAAAGTATATGATATTTCATATTTTAATGCTTTTCCGATAATAACGTAAAAACTTAGGATATAGTGTTTTGTGGGTTTTTGATATGAAAATGGTTTAAGTGGGGGCATGAACACTTTTTCCTAGGTAAAAGTATTTTAACCTTAGGAAAAGAGAATTATTTAGGGAAATGAATGATCTAAAGCGGGGGATGAATTTTTATGAGGGGGTTTTAGTACTTATTGCCTATAAGTCATTGAGCTGAGGGTCTGGTCCCTCCAAAAGTCAGAGAAATGCTCTGAGCCTCTTTGACTTAGGTTTTTTAAGCACTTTAATCTTTATTGTGGGAAATTAGTTAAGTAACAGGTGAAATGAATGAGGGAAATTAATTAATTGACTTTGATATCCATCTGCATGCTTGAGTGCCCATTCACATTTGGAACTTTTATGATGAAAAAGATGATAAACATGCTTTTGTCTAATCAATCACTATACTTCTGCAACCTTTCTTCTACTTACCCATCTACTCATCTCACATTTGGAACTTTTATGATGAAAAAGATGATAAACATGCTTTTGTCTAATCAATCACTATACTTCTGCAACCTTTCTTCTACTTACCCATCTAGTCATCCTACCATTTGCATTTCTCTTTATTAGGGTGCATTTGAGCTAGCAAACCCGTATCAAACATTTTTCTTTTGTTTTACAATAGTAAACTAACTAAATCTAACCTTATTACATCCAAGGGCTCAAATTAAACAATGGAGCTCCTTTTATTTACTCTACCTATCTAATTATTTGCCAAGATTAAACAGTTCGGTCAGATTTAATTCTCTATCTATAAACATGAAACTGAAACATGAAATAGCCAAGTTTAAACATTTTGACTATCATTTATTGTGGCAAAGATTACAAACTGCACACAATCATTTATTATGCACAAAAAGTAAATAGTAGTGGCATTTTTACTTGCACACTCTCATGGTCTTTTTATTTTGTTGGGGTTCAAATTTTGCATCTTTTTTTAACATTTTTATTCTTTTTGTCCTTTGATTATTCTTTTAGGACATACCCTCTTTACATTTTTTAATTTCTTGAATATGGAAAACATTTGCAGAAAGCAAAGGTATGTACATATTACAGGTTTAATCTCAACCATTCAAAAATTATGACTCCTATTGGTATAGGAATCTAACAGGGGCAGCATGGGATTCTTCTAGGGAACACTTTTCTTCTAGACGACATAATTGAGTGAACTGAGGCATCAATTTTACTGTAAATACCTGCTTAGAGAGCTGGATGGTCGAGCAAGGAATTGGTGAGGACTGAGAATGTGTTGAAGGTTTTGAAAATGGCAGGGATCTGAGAGGAGATGCAACACTCATAAAATAGTTTCAAACAGAAAAATAGCAAAGGGAGGGTCAATGTATGCGAAATCAAACTTTCATACAAAAAAACTGTAACCGTTTAGAAAAAATAGTTTATTTTGGTGCAGGGGAATAGAATTAATGTGTAACAAACTTTTGTAATGGACAAATGGAAATGACCATATTGCAATGTGGGGAAAAATCAAGGCACATGGCATTCGAGGATTGGGGCGATATGGTGATGTGTGAGTGGGGGAGAAAGGTGTGGGGATGAAGGGGTAAGTAGGATTGTGGTGGAGAGGGAGGAGGTACGTGGTAGTAGGGGAGTGGATAGGATGGGGATGTGGCATTATGTACTATCGGGGATAAGACCCACAGGTGGTCAATGGAGGGGAAATTGGATTTGAGAGGAACCTAAATGGGGTAGCAATGGGAAGTTGTTTTGGAGGGGGGGGGGGGGGGGAGTAGAGTGGCAAAGGAGGAGCCACGTAAAAAGGTGTGATAGCAGAGGCCACTCCTAGGATCCCCCCCCCCCCCTTCTAGTCGATATTCGTCAGAAGGGGTGGGGGGCGGGGGGTGGAATGGTGTTGTCATCGTTAATCTGGGCAGGCCACATTTGATCCGTTGGTTTGTCTCATCGGGTTACCACATAATGACAAGTTGTCATATCAAATACATCCTATTATATCCCAACAAAATTTTTGTTGTCTTTTGAATTTAATGAAATCAAAACCAAAATTTTATGCCTAAGTGCCTTACTACATCTTGGTAATTGTGCTTAAATAACACGATTACATAAACTAATCTATCTTTAAACCTAATTAAGTAGATCTAAATGAGATTAATTAATCCTAAAGGCACATTTTAATTTGTTAGCTTTTTAATTTCTTTTTCTAAGGTTTTTTAGCTTCTTTTTATGCTTTTTCTAATTAACCAAGATTAAATGATTTGGTTAATCCCTTTTTATTCTACCTATTCAATTTCAACCAAGATTACACTAGATTGTTGATTTATTCCCTAATATAAACTAACTTGATTTAATTTAGTGTAATCATGTTTAAACACTATGATTAAACTAGTTAATCTATTTCTAACTTTGAGGTGGCACACACTTCCTTGGAAATTCCAAAAGTATTATTGATGTACTATTTTTTCGGAGTGACATTTAGACTTGTTCACTTTCATATATATATTTTTGGTGGGGTTTCTTCGTTATTTTTCTTTTTTATTCTATTTTTTTTATTTCTTTTTCTTTTTCTTTTCTTTATTTTTTCACATATACATTTTTATACCCTCTTTTTGTTTTTTCTTTTATTTTTTCTTTTGTGTATATTTTCTTTTTTTGGGTAAATCATTTTCAGAATACAATATTATTTACAATTTCATCAACTGAAAGATAATATCCAATCATGATTTGATCGTATGAATCATAGGACCCTAACAGTGACTCTAAATGGGGATGACATCCTCCCTGTGAGGTGTTAAGAATGTTGTGGACCAATAGCCTTGGTTCATTTTCTTCAGTCTTCATTCTACATTTGAATTGATCTGTTATTTTCCTAGATATGGCAGCAACTCATCAGGAGCTTATGGCCTTCTCCTTAGTCTTTCACTTCTGATGTAAGCCACCTAAACTAACAGTAAAAAATAGAATGAAATTCACAATGATTTCAGTAAAAACTAATTTATCCCTGAGGAAGGTAATGTTTGAGCATTCTACCATTTACAGGTCCATCGGGCAGTTTTGCTCTAGACAGGCCTTTCAGAAGAAAAAAATGCATTGTTTCCTCTGTAAACATAAATTTTATATGGTCCCCTCCTTAAATTATCGAACTCACCATGCTTACCTTTGTACTCATTCCTTGAATCCCACTTTAGTACAATGTCTTCTACTTGAAAATCATCAGCTTTAATTCTTCTGTCATAAATCTTTTTGATGTTCTCTTGGATGACTTGGGTCCTATTATACACTTCTTCTCTTGATTGTTGCAGTTGTATAGTTTGGTTTATCCTCCTTTTTAGATCATTAGGCTCAACTTGTGCCTCCTGTAGTAATTTGAGAACAGAGATTCATAGGGATTTGGGGAAAACAACATCTATCCCATAAACTAATGGGAATTCAGACATACCAATATACTTTTTGGTACTAATTTTGTCGGCACACAAAGCATTGATTAATTTATTATGCCAAGATTTTTTATTATCCTGCAACAACTTCTTGATAATATTGACAAAACTTTTATTTGATGAATCTGCTAACCCATTTCCCTGTGGGTAATAGGTAGTAGAGTGACCTAATATTATGTTGTATTTGTTGCAAAAGTCCACCATCTTCTTTGATTTTAAGGTCATTGCATTATCAATAATAATCTTATTTGGGCATCCAAATATAGAAAGAATTTTACCTTCTAGGAATTTACTGATCACTGCATCGGTGTCTTGTCTTGTAGGTATAGCTTCAATCCATTTTGTAAAATATTCAGTGGCTGCAAGAGTCCACTTATGTTGGGCTAAGGAAGTGGGATGGATTTTTGCAATGAAATCCAAGCCCCATTTCTAGAAAGGAGTTTCAACTGATATGGGTTTCATGGTTAGGGGCAACAATATTCTTTTTCCTTTGAAGATTTGGCACTAATGACATGTGTTGACTTTCCTATGGACATCTTCAAATAAGGTGGGTCAGTAGTAACCAACCCCTAAGATCTTGTTTGTTGTTGTCTTCCAGTACAAATTCCCTCCACAATCTCCTTCATGGAATTCCTACATAACTTTATCTGCTTCAAATTTTAGTAAACAGTTAATTAAGATTCCTCCTGCATCTTTCCAATACACATTATTATCCAAAATACAAAATGTCATAGCTTTCAATTTAAGAAATATATCTTTAGTCTTAGTTAAACCTAGAGGAGCTTGTAAATTTTTCAATACAAAGACAATTTCTTCATACCATGGAGATGTAGCAAAGGCTTCTAATACCTGTGGAGTCGCCTACTCTTCCTGACAGTTCAACTATGAAATTTATATCAACTGCATGGGAATTAGATTCTTCCATTAGGTTTGCCAATCCATGACCTTTAATAAGATTAGTGGGTTTTATTTCAAGATCATATTCTAATATAACAACTGAATCAATTTGCCCCTCTTGTCATCAGGATCAGTTTGTGTCAAAATATCTTTTACAATAGCATTAAGGACAAATTCAATTATATGGGAGTGTAAGATATAAACTCTAAATTCATCTAGTGCTTTTACCAAGGTAAAAGCCTGTTTCTCAATTACATTGTATTTCATTGAAGAATCCCTTAAAGCTCTACTAAAAAAATCTATTGGCTACTCTTGTCCTTCATTGTTATTTTGCAATAAAATAAATGCAATAGTGTGATCAGATGCAAAAGAAAATATCATAAAATGTTTTGTGAAGTCATGACTAATCAATAGAGGAGTAGTTGTTAAAGCTAGTTTTACTTCATTGAAAGATATTTTGGCTTCAGAGTTCCATTTTATTTCAGTATCCTTTTTTAACATATTTTTGATGGATCTTAAGGTTTCTGCTAAGTTAGGAATAAATCCATTGAGGAAATTTATTCTCCCAATAAAGGATTGGACTTCTTTCTTATTCCTCGGTAGGTCAATTTTGAGAATAGCTTCAACTCTGCTAAGATAAATTCTAATGCCTTTCTTGGAAATGATGTGACCCATAAGTTTCCCCTCCTCTAAACCAAAAAATGTTTCCTTGGGGTTCAGAGATATGACATATTTCCTACATTTTTCAAAGACTCTCCTCAGATGCAACAAGCGCTCTTCCTTAGTCTTCGATAATATAGTGATATCATCCAGATAAATGACAATGAACCTACTAATTTCATCAGCAAAGGAAATATTTATTTCCCTTTGGAAGGTGGCTCCAACATTCATTAGAACAAAAGGCATCTTTACATACATAAAGGTACCCCATGGTGTAGTAAATGTCGTCTTTTGTTGGTCATTAGTGTGAACCGGGACTTGGTTATGACCCAAAAATCCATCTAGTAAAGGGATCCTACTTGATCAAACTACCCTTTGTAATATATATCCATTTTTGGGAGGGATAATTGTCTTTAAGTTAGGCTTTATTCAAGTTTCATAAGTCTACACATAGCCTAATTTCTCCTATTTTCTTCCTTATAGGCACTAGATTCGAAATACACTTAGAAAATCTGATAAGCACAATAATTTTGGAATCATATAGCTTCTTAACTTTCTATTAGGGGCAATAGAATTGGGTTCACCCTTCTTAAATTTTGTTTAAAAGGTTTCTGATCTTCTTTAAGGGGAATAGTATGTTGAATGATGCTAGTGTCATAGGATTTTAAGTCCTCATAACTCTAGGAAAAAACATCAAAAAATTCTTTTAAAAGTTATATGTACTTTTGTTTTTCATTAGAAGGCAAGGATTTGGATAATTTAAAAATTTTAGGGCTCTCTGTAGTCCCTATGTTTAATTCCTATACCCCATCCCCTAGTGGTTCAATTTTGGGCTTCTTTGCTACATCATTGAAATCAAACAGATTTTCTAAAGGTGTTAGTCCCTTAGGCAACAAATTATCCTTTAATTGCAATACTTCTAAGGGTTCTGAATCATCATTAGCTTATTTTAACACTATTATTTATTTCTACATCATTATCTAAATTTATATGTGTACATTCAAATTCATCTTCTAATTTCAAGAAATTTTCGATTTGTTCATCAATGCCAAAAACTTGCCAGTATCTGATGTTATCAGGCACAATTGGCCTGTGTTTAACTTCCACAACATATTTTCTATTTGGATGAAAATAAAATTTTGCAAGTACTGGCTGAAAAAACTAAGGTATCTGCTAAAATGTTCTAGCTTTGAGGTATCATAGACAAACCATATTTAGGAAAACATTGTAAAAAATCCAAAATTGCATTTCTGTAAGCCCTTAATCTAGGGTGTTTTGCAGAATATTCACCCTTAATTTGTTTTATAATTAGCTCAGAATCATTATGCAAGAAATTTGTTTTGCTCCTAGTCTCTTTATAATATGCAACCTTCAAATTAGTGCCTCAATTTCGCAATGTTATTGGTGCATTGAAAATTTAGTTTGTAACCATGTCCTTTTGCCCCATTGTTACTGAGTTTACCACAAATACACCTGCCCCTGCTCCATCTTTACACACAGCTCCATCAAAATCCATATTCCACAAAGCTTCTCCCTCTAGATTTGCTTCTTCAGTATTAAATTTTATTATTTCTATATTATTGATTTAATCCTCTAAGGGTGAAACTTCATTTTCTACACTGTAATTATTGTATAAGACGAATGAGTCCACGTCTGAATGTACTGAATAGAGAGGATCATTTTTAGTCTTATCTTGAATGTTGACGATATACTTCATGAGTGTTTACCTATAAAGTCTTCTAGGATGACACAACAGAGGAATGGTGGCATAGGTCATATCCATTTGCAAAGTGCCCTACAACTTTGCCCCCCATGATCTAGATAGCAGCATCCCATACTTTGGAGGTATGTATGCTACTACGATGTCCATGACTATGCTTCAGACCAAGAAACCTAACTTGAATCAAAAGAGTACAAATATTTGTATGGTCTGGTGATTTCTAGCCCTAATTTCTCCATGACAGCTTCGAGCATCAAATTGTGAGAGGCCCTAGAGCGAAGCTGATTGCATTGTGTAGGATTTTATCATGAATGTTCAAGCTTATGGAGAAAGGTGCAACAGTCCCATTCTGAGGTTTACCCTCAACTTTGGGTCCAAACAACAGTTCAGGATGGTCATCAGTCGAATTGACTGTGTCTGACCCTTCTCCTATTTTTAAGGCTTTCATGACTTGAGTCTTTTATACACTTTTGGTCATCAAATATGTTAAAATAATGGGGATCTTTACCATAGCTAGTTTAGTTTCCATATTAAAAGAGGCTTGATATTTATCAACTTCCTTGACATTTGTAACATATTTTTTAGAAATTTCTTTTTGAGAGTCAGGTTTTGGTTGACTAGAGGAAGGGGCATCATTTTGATTTTTACTAGAAGAAGTTCCAATAGCTTTTTTGCTTCTTAAGTTGTATTGTTTATGCACCTCCATAATAGAATTTGATATCCTTGTTTATAATCTTCTGATTCTAAAGGAACCTCTTCTGGTTATGAGAAAAAAAATTGATCCTACTCTTCTTTGGTTAATAATATGTGATCTATCTCACTGTCTTCAAATAGATTTATCTGATTTTCTTCTAGTTCTTTAGATAATTCAAGTTCTTCATCAACATAATTTTCTTGAAAATGGAGGCTTAACTAGTTGTTGGTCACCAGGGCCTCTCTGTTCCCTTTGTTTAATCTGTATTGGGTTTCTCTTAAAGTTGGGATTTCGAATTTGAGGTCCTCCTGAGGTTCTCTAGGATATGTTCTATCTACCATTGTCGTCCTCTCCATTATTTTTTCCATAGTTTTAACTAGATTATCTAGTTTTGAGTCTGATGAAGAGGAGGAAGGTTCCTCCTTAAAATTAACCCTTCTTTTAGTTTTTAGTTTACCTATTTTGGCTAATAAGTTAGCCTCTACCTTGACAAAATTGCTTTGTATCTCTTCAAGAGTGGTTGGGTCTCTTTCTCTTAACTGATAGGCCATGTCTACATCAAATCCTTATGGAAAATGAATAAGGGCTAATCATGGTGGGGGTTTTATAGTAGTTGGAATGGAATTGTAGACATGGTTAAACCTAGCACAGTAATCTTCAATAGTCTCATTTGGATCCCTTTTCAAGTTTTTGTATCCATTTAGAATTTGGAGGGGATTCCTTTTAGTTTCCCATCTAGTAAGAAAGCTTTGGTGAAATTGAGGTAAATCAACTATGATCCCATCTGGTAATGACCTATACCACTTCTTAACTTCTCCCATTAAACTCTAAGAAAACAACCTAATTTTAACATCATCATCATCGACTTCTTCTAATTCAGAGAAATCATTTATCCTATCAATATGTTGTTGTGTTGTCACAAGACTTGTACCATAAAATTGTGGCAATCTCTGAGCATAGTTCTGTGGCATAACATTTAAAGGTGCTTGAAATGCTAAAGGAGCATATCTACCTACCATATCTGGTATGTGAGTTACAAATGAAACTACAATAGGTGTGGGTATGGAAGGTATGAAAGGAGGTGTAATAAAAATTTGTTGTGTAGATGTTGAGATGGTAGTGGTTGAAAATGAAATAGGTGGAGTGAAAATGGGGTTAATTACTGGAGAAGTAGTGGAAGTGAAAGAAAATCCTAGGGGAATAGAGACAGCATGGGTTTGGAAAAGAGTGGTATGAACAGTGGGTCCTTTCAATGGAAAAGAAAATTTAGGAGGAATTATTGGTGAGGATGGAGACGAAGGAACAAAAGATGAATAAGGATCAAGTGATAAATGAAGGAGGGTTTCATGCACATCCTGATCTAACCTACTTACCAAGACTTCAAGCTTAGAAAACTATTTAAGTGGATCATCTTTAGATTATGATTTAGCAGCTTGAAATTAAGAAAAAGTAAGACTCTATCAAGCTTTCATCAATCATTGTTTTGGTTAAAAAATTGTCACATTTACTTCTAAAGAAATTGTGTTCAAAAGATAAGTTAAACTCTATATATTTTAAAGTAACAAAGCTATCAAGAAGGGAATTAACCCTAGGCAGAGGAATTTGACTTTCTTCACCCTCAATAACACTCTTTTTACTTCTTTTTTTTTTTGGATTATCTTCAATTTTCAGTGTATTAGGATCTGGGTGTGCGCTATTATGTACTCTTTTGGGAGCCAGATCTACTGCAAAATATATACAATTATCAAAATTTATACAACTTTGTGAATGATAAACAATCTTAGCTTAAATCTTATAAATAGAATTTTTAAGCAATGAGACAAAATTTAATCTAGAGAAGAGTAAATATGAACCAAGTTTGTTCGTCCCCAGTGGGGTCTCCAAAATGTTAGCACTCTGTATTTGTTAAGACTATGAAAGAAATGCAAAGGTAACCAAAAAACCACTTTCAAATATAGAAGCTAGCACTCCTAAACTTAGAGAGGGATCTCTCTATTATATTTAGCTTTGTTTGCTTTTAGATTTTAGGATAGATGTGAAAGTTCAAGGTTTGGATTTTGAATTGATTGTATGGTTGTTTGGTTGTTTTGTCAGTAATGTAAGAAGGGACCATTGGGCAATGGAGACAATTTGCTTTAGGTGGATCTTTTTAGTAGTGACAAATGAGTTTAATAGGGCAAGGTATGCAGATTCATTGGATCTTATATGCTTGATGAGATGGGAAAGAATAAATGACTAAGTATCCATTAAACATAGAGAAATTAAGAATTCTATTGCTTAACTTTGATTGAAAAGATGGAAATTGTTCAAAAGATGGAATTGATTGTATTTAAACAAATTCAGATTCTTTATTTTCTTTGAAAAAAATAGACCAGGAAAACATGTGAAATTACAGAGAAAGGAAAACACAATAACAAGAGAGAATATCACTTCACCAACAAAATGTGACACAGGAATCCTGAAAAGCTTCTGTATTACTAAAAATTTGTCCACTGTAACTTGTGAAGCAAGATTACGTAAATATTCCTTTTATTCCATACAAAAAATCAACCCTTACTACCTCAAAATATGAAGTATTTATAGAAAAATGACATAGAATCTTGATTTCAAAATATCAAGGAAAAATCCTAAATTATCTAAAACTATTTACATAAATAGTACAAAAGTTCAGGAAACTAAATTTCTACATCTGAATGGCAGTATTTTTTTGACTTGTTGTTGGTGACTGGGCCTGAAGAATAGCAACTGGTTGTTGATGTCCTTCTGGAGATTTGATGACTGTTTACTCTAGTAACTCATAGAATTTCTCCCACCTCTATTCATCTGGCAATTTAAACTTGATTAACTTTCGGTTAACCTCATCTATCTCTGTGAATTTATCAAAGGTAGGCTTAATAAGAAACAAATGATTGATTTCATGTTTGATGAGTAAATTGTAGCTTAGGCCTTCCATGAATTCCTTTCCTGTGAATGTGCCCTTGATTTTAGCAAATTTTGACCTGTCTCTAGCAATGGTGTACAACTTATGTTGGTAATGTTCATGCTTGGCCATTTTATCTCCTCTCCCTTGTAATCTAGGGATACCTTTTTGGTGCAGTTGGTTGAATTTCGTGTGAAATTTATGAGTGATATTTTCCAAACTGTTGCATTTAGTCTCCAATTGCAACATCAAATTCTTTTTAGTGAGAACTTTTCTCACTTCCAAAATGGTATATGTTTTGTCTTCTATGTCTAGTTCTTCCAACTCTTCTCTGGATTTTGAATTTAATAGTCTTATTAGAGCTACAAAATCACTTGGTTTGGTGCCAAGATATTTCTTCACATCTGCTATAAGTGCTTTTGACTTCTGGACCAACACATCTTGTTCAAAGATGATTTCAATATATGTCCATATCCTTGTGATAGATTCATTGATCTCTATCCAGATGTTTTATTTGGCTTGTGCAATGGTATTAGCTATGATAGATTGGTTCTCTAGATACTCTATCCTCTATGTGAGCTTGTGTGTTTTCTGCAATTCTGCTAGATATACATTATCTACTTTGAGCTTCTATTCCTACAAATTATTTAACTTCTAAGTTAATTTCTCAATTTCTTGGTCTTTAATAGTCATATTTTCCATGGCCTTAGCCAAATCTGCTAGTGTACTGTCAGATTGTCCTGTTGTGACAATTGTTGTTGAAGTTGTGGCTGGTGTTTATGCCTCGACTTTTGATGTACCTTCTACTAGGATTACAACCAAAGGAATGGCCTGCACTGCACTAGATTTCTGCTCTTTTTCTTTCACGAGTGTCTCCAGGTTCTTTTCCATCTTCGAAATATGATTGTTCTGTTCAATGATGATCTTGAACATATTCTCCTTTTTCTTCTCTTGCTCTCCATATTCCTTGGCCTATGGATCTTCAGTGGAGGGGAGCTTAAACTACTTCTTTAATGATGCTATATCTGCATTCTCGCTCTTGAGGATTTCTTCAGCTGCCTTTACATCATTGGGATCATATCCTAGTTTAGTTATCAAATCCTCCAAAGACTTTATCTTTGTGTCTTCGGCCCGAGAAGAAACTCTTTCTAATTTTAGTTGGGCTTGAATATTAGTTAGTGAAACCTTAAGCTTAGTTGTTTCCATAGTTGTGTTTGTAATGGTGTTGTAAATCATTTTCCGAGACTGCTTGTGGAAGTCCATTTGGTCAATGGGATAGATTGTATATGTGTCAAAAGAGTCGATTGCTTGTAATATTATGTTGATCTGGGCTGAGCAACTTCAGGCTCCAAGAAGTAAACCAAAATTTTCTTCTTTGCATTAAAAGCCGATATAAGCTTGTGATAAGTAGTGGTTGTCTATTTCCAAAACTGTGAAAAAGTGGTGGCCTTGAGTGTCTAGTTCTTTGCTTTTATTTCCTTGTAAATGGAAAAAATTATTTGATCCTAACTTCTCTTGGTTGCCTCTCTTGATGGTGATGAAATTGGGGTGTCTGTGGTCATTGGGGTCATCAGAGACGTAGGAATAATTTCATCTCTTCTTGACCTTGAAGGGATACTAGTACCTATTAGAACAATAGGTTGTTGTTGTTTTGTGTTCTGCTACTGAGTTTCCCATATGTCCATAGTCTTTTGTTTCTTGCTGTATACTATAAAATCTTTGGTTGAGATCTCTGTTACTGAAGGGGAGATACTTTCCCTTGGTCTTTTCTCTATCTTTTCTCGAGGTACTGGAGTATGTGAGGTGGATAGTACTTGCTCTTCAACCACCTGTAAATTATTCTCCTGCCACTCCTCCTGATTCATAAACTATTCTATTTATGGTCTGTTAGTGTCGGTCTTGAGCCCTCCATCGGTGATCAAAAGCTCTTTGCATGTGCATAGGTAGGTGTCTCATCAGTATCAGTTTTGCATCCCGTTAGGCATGCCATAAAACTGATGGAGGAGCTGGTCCGTGTTCCCTTCTTGGCTTTGCTGGATCAGATCATATCATTTAAATGAGCTTGTGTTACACTTGTTTTATTTTTGTCTT
>APFE030497483.1:16942-28239 GCA_000404065.3 Pinus taeda | reverse complement strand
AAAACCCTAATGCCCTTTCATGTATTCTACCCAAACCCTAATACCCTCCACACGGCAAGGAAAATAAATGAACAATAGCAAGGATAAAAAATGTTATGTAAAAAGAGAAAAGAGCAATAATATGGAAAAATGACCAAATATATAAAAAAAAAGGATATTGCTGTGCATAGTCATTGGAAAATAGAAGACACACTGTTGTTGCATATCCATAGCAAAAACAAGAAAAATGCAGCTGTGTATATGTATAAAATGGACATATTGTTGTAAATATTGTTTGCAAAAGAGTATTGTTGTGTCTCCCCAAAACCAAGCCCTGTTTTCCTCTCTACCCCTTCCCTAAAGTCCTGTTCAATTAAGACCCCTTTTCCCTTATGACAAGATGTAAAAGAAGTCTTATTCCCCTATGAATAAATCCTAATAAAGTATTTCTTTGCAAATGATTTCCTAATGATGGAAGATGAGATGATATGTTTGACATTTTGTGAATTATCCCTTAAAAATCCCTGTTTTTACATATTTTCCCATTCCTTATTAAAAATCCCTCCCCTAACATTTCCCTTATGATTTTTTCCCCTTGAAAACAGCATACTTCTCAGCATTTTTGCAGGCAAGGACAACAGTTTACTCTATCTATTTGCTTCACTTTGCTCAAAAGCACCATGTCAACCACTGAAACCTATGAGCAAGGTGATGACCGGTCTTCTTCCACAGAAATAGAGGTACAGTAGAGGCCTCGTAAGGGTGGCAAACGTGGTCATCATAGGAGAGAGGAACCCACCTCTTTGGCAGAATTGCAGGCCTGTCCTATGGCAGTGAATTGTTTCCGTTATATGTCATGTTTTCAGTTCTGTGAGAGGCTTGCTCAGATTCAGCACCACAGGGAGTTGGCTCGCTTATTTGTTTTGCACCTTCATGATGGGTAGGTCACTCTTGCAGGGGTTTTGTACTATCTCCGGAGGTGATTTCAGAGGCTACCGGGATACCAAATGTGGGTGAGGTGTGGCCCAAGTGAAAAATGCTGGATTATGTTTATTTTGAGCCATATGTCAGGCCAGAATTCATGAGTCACTTGTCAGGGGTCTTTCCCTTCAGATTCCTCCGGGGGGAGTATGCTCCAATCATGCAGCTTATCATGCATTACTTTACATGCGAGGGAAGATTTTCACAGGTCTTCTCTTGTCACATTCGCCTCTTGATGCACTTTACTCGAGTGAGGATGATGAACATCCCAGTTTTCTTCTTCCAGGACATTCAGAGGATGGTGTCTGTGTTTCAGAGGCAGTCCCCAGCTCAGCAGCATAGGAGTTTGTGCCATCATGGTCTCATCCAACTCATTGTTTCTCATCAGTTGAGTCAGCAGGGCATTCCATGGGCAGACTTCATTTCTCATGAGTTCTTTACAGTGCCATCACAGCCACAACCAAAGCCAAAGGCCATTCATGAGGAGGGAGGTCCATCACACCAGCCCGAGATTATTGTTCCGAGACATGTTGTTTCCCCACCGCAGCTTACATATCAGAGGGGTCATAGGACCTTGTTTGCAACAGCTCGACGAGTACTTTCTCCACAGCAGGTGGAAGGGGTCTCGTCATCATCATCAGGTCAGCGAGTGTTATCTCGACATCAGGTGGAAGGGGCCTCGTATTCCTCATCAGCAGAGGCAGTACGGGAGGGCAAACAACCCATGGTAGAGAAGGAGAGAGCCAGTGACACACAGGTTGACATCATTGATCTTGATGCTCGCTCTCCCACTTCAGATTTGCATGAGATCATCCGACAGAGAGAGGCGGAAAACCACTTGTTATAGCAGAAGCTCAACATGGCCCAATGGACAATAAACTATCTTGAGCAGCGCAACAAGCAACTTGAGGATGAGAAAGAGTTGATGGCTGTGGGGATTCGAAGTGATCAGTCATCACCGTAGGGAGGGCGCGGTGATTGCTGCCCAGGGAGAGGGAATACAGCTTATCGGTAAATACACACTTAGAGAGGTTGTTGGCAAAGGCCAACCAAGAAAAGAAGCTGCTAAAGAACATGAAGAATCATTATTGGGCAAGGATGCATGTTTTTAAGGCAAGGATGAAGATTCTTCAAAGGAGGTTGACCGAGGCTCTCAAAGGGAGGAAGAAGACCAACCCGCTCCGTATCTTGGCTGAGGCCTCCCTCACTCACCAGGATACCCCTTAGCCTCCTCCTAGCAGCAAACCCAAGAAATTTTGAGAGTTTTGAAGCATTTTTGGTATTTTTGGGAATTTTACAGGTTTTGGCCATTTGACTGGTCTCACCCTGCGCGCGACCAGTTATGGGGACAGCTCAGAACGGGGAAAACTCTACATTTTTGGAATTTTAATGCAAAAATACACTTTCCAATGGATGGGTTTCGGATTTTATGAAGATTTGGGCTCCCAAAAGCTCAAAATACATGCAAATTTTGACTTTCTGCCCCTTTTTTGAGTTGCAGAAAGCTGCCTTGGGAGAAATGACTTTTTAGGGGTCAAATCAACTCCAAATTCAGACATTCTAGTGGGGTTGGAAAGTCGGCTCACAGACGTTTCCAATGAGCTATCTTGCACCTGATTTGGACACCGGGAAGGCCCTCAAACAGAGCTGTCAATGCGCGTGACCAGTCAAAGTGAGGGGCGCGACCACTCAGGGGAATTTCACTGTTTTGACCAGTTCGGCCAGCAAAACACTGTTTTTACTTTGGTTGACTTTTGAGGCATGTAAATGATGGATTTTTGTGTAATTTTCATGGCACTTAGATACTTTTACTCTCCTTGAACACTTCTAGAAGTTTCCTTGATGTAAATGGTAAATATTTAATGCATGGATAGTTTCCTAAGTTTTAGAGGCAAGTTGTTTTGATTGCCTATTATCTAGTGCTTAGTTTGGAATTAGTTAAAACTGCTCCTAGAAGGATGAGCTCGACCCCTAGAGGCAAGGGAAGAGGTTAGCTTGCCTATATTATGGCCTTCTCTTACTCATTTTTCATGGTTGGACTCTTGAGGGAGAAGCTCCTATTGTATATTTCACTTGTATCTCTGCAATTTGAGGAAAAGGAAGACCAGGGTTTTGCAGACATCATTGGGATTCTTGTGGACTCTTGTGTTGATGGTGTGTTCTCTTATTGTAATTGTAAGTGTGTTTATGTGTTCCATATCTTTCTTTACTGCAGCTTATTAAACAAATGAAGTGATAAAGTTTGAATTCATGCATGTCATGCTCAGCTTTCAAATTTGTTTAATGTTTATGTTTTCCACTGTCTAAAGAGGATTCAAAGTCATTTTTTGCCCTCTTTAGCTTCTCCTCTTTCCTCCTTGATCATCCATCTCAGCTAAAAGCATCAGCACAAACTCCTACCTTGCCCCAAAGACCCACCTGCAAAAACTGAGCTCAATCCCTGCACCCTAAATTGCAGATCCTCAACTTGCCACCAAAAAACCCCAAAAAACCCCCAAATCAACTTTCAAATCAGTTTACTAGCCTAATATCTGTGTTACCTTGATTGGTCATCTCTTCCCATTGAAAATTTAACGAGATTGACCGGAGAGAGCCTTCTCATACCCCGTAGGGCTAGCTACGAGGTGAAATGGTTTGATGTTGCCTTGAAGGTTTGCCTTTCTCAGCCTGAGGTGAAATCTCAAGTGCTAACATAGTGGCGACCATACTGGGGAGAACATCTAAATCTTTGCTCATTGAGTGTGTTATTTCATAAGTCTTAGACGGAGCCTAAAGTTACGCCAGGTAGCCTTCGAAAATGCTCTTGTTTTACATCAGCGCAAGTAGATAAACGCTACTTCAGTCTATCTCCGTGGGATTTGTGAACATAGCGCTTCATTGACATCTTTACCCCAGTATACTTGTTAAACTCTGAACCGTGGATGATAGGTTGAGAGTTTTCATAGGCTGAATTCTTTTTCTTTCCTAGTATTTTCGAGAAAACAAGCTGGCTACAAATCCTAGACAAATTTTCAGATTTCATTCATGCCCAACTATCTTTGATTATCTTGAAGATTTAGATTTTGACAAAAGTTTTGAGTTATCTATGTTTAAAGCTAAGTCGGAAAGTGCTCTTGATTCCCTTGTTCTTGATCCTGATTTTGCAGCTGCTATTGAGCTTGAGAGACATAATAAACTGGTTGAAAATTTCATCTTGAGACATCTCCAGACACGGATTCAAGCTACTACCCTTGCTGATTTTGTTGAGAATATCTCTGATCACATTGGATCTACTATCACGGCTCACGAAGAATCTTATCCTCCTTATGTTTCAGTTTCACCTATAATCACATATCCCGAATCAGCGGTTGGTTCTCCGCCTTCTCCTCCTACACCTCCGACTCCTCCAACTCCACAAACTACACCTCCTCTTATAATAATCCCTGCTATCATAGCCCCTCCACTTCATACACATCCTACTCCCCCACCTAGAGCAATGGCTTCCCGGTTTGCCCCATTGGTTTTACCTGCAAATCTTCATGATATGCCTGCTGATTACCAAAGCAAAATTCCCATGTTTGATGGTACTCCACAAAGTATTACAGCTCAGCAGCATATCGACAAGATGACCACATTTTTTGATCTATATGAGTTAGATGAAGAAGATGTTACCATGCAGTTGTTCGTGCAAACATTTGCCGGAGAGGTAAGAAAATGGTTCAAAGGGTTGGCAGCTAACAGCATCACTACCTTGGAAGCACTTCAGAATCAATTCTTGGACCGGTGGGAGATCAGAAAGGATCCGATTCAAATCAATGCCGAATACAACAACCTCAAGCGTAATCCGGGTGAGTCTGTTCAAGATTATATAATCAGATTCAATTCAGTGTACAATGCTATTCCCGATGATTTGAGGCCATCTAGAAAATCAGCACTTCTCAAATTCCCGGATGGTTTTGATCCGGAGATGGCTTATTCATTGAGAGACCGAGATCCCCCTACCTTGGAGGAGATGTAGAAAATTGCAGTCAGTGTTGAGCCAAATTTGAATGACAAGAGAGCAAGGATGAAGGCAGAAAAGCGAGTTACAATCAAGGAGGAAGCATCCACATCAAATCAGGTTCTTCAGTCAGTTGAGCAAATAAAGAGGGCACTTGAAAAGATGACTATTGACAAGCCGGAGCCTCAGATTCGTAACCCAAATTTCAGAGGTCAGCAGCAACAATATAGGATCAAGCAGCGAGAAACAAAGGCACAAGACACAACAGTTCAATAGCAAATGAAACCACCTTTTCAGTAGAACTTTGTTAGTCCAGAATCTGAAGATGAGGGTGATAATGTTGGCGAGGAAAATCATTTCTTTACCCCTGATGATATGCCTACATATATCACGGAAGAAGATGAGTTGGTAAGTAATTCCGGCTTTCCACAAGATGAGCATTATATTTTGTCAAATGATATGATACTTGAGGAAGAATCTGAAGAGTATCAAAGAGGGTATTTGAATGCACTATCAGCGCAGCAAGGACAGCAAAGGAAATTGAGAAACCGAGCTATTCCTATAAATCCCATGCAGAGAAAGAAAGATATGGCAGCAAAGAATGACTCGGTTTCCTCAAAAGGAAAAGACATAGTCGGTCCTTCAACAACACCATCATCATCGGCAGCTAAGGTAGATCAGCCATCAATTCCACCAAAGGATAAATCTGAAAAGAGAGATAATCCGGCAAAGGAAGGTGAAGAGCTTCCAGTTTTCAGTTTGGAGAATGAGATTGCAAAGGTGAAGATATCAATCCCTTTGACAGAGGTCATGAAGAATACCACTTACCGAAGCCAAGTTTCCAAGTTGCTGAACTTTGATCCAATGCTAGACATGGTGAATGTACAAGATGATCAGCCGGAGTTAATTTTTGGGCCAGCTTTGAATGGTGAGTCTCCCGAGAGTGATGTTCCTCCATTTTATATCATCTTGCGCTTGCATGAGTTTGTATTACATAATGCTATGTTTGACTCGGGAGCTTCACATAATTTGATGCCGAAAACAATTATGGAGAAGCTGGGGCTTGACATCACAAGGAAGTACCATGATTTGTATTCATTTGATTCCAGCCAGGTAAGATGCATTGGTTTGATCAAAGACTTAGTGGTGAGTCTAGATCAAATTCCAGCAAAGAATGTTTTGATGAATGTGGTGGTGGCGGACATTCCTCCACGATTTGGCATGTTGTTGTCGAGGTCATGGGGAGCCAAACTTAAAGGTACAATTCAACTTGATTTTTCATATGCTTCAATTCCAGTTTTCGGTCAAATGAGGAAGTTATATCGAGAACAAAAGATGAAATACATGATCACTAGTAAGGAAAAGCCCGTGAATCATCCTGTAAATTATGTACAGACAGATTTAGAATCTTTTGTTTTGTTTGCGGAAAATTTCAATGAGGTAGATAGTCAAGTAGTTCAAGTAGAAGAAATACCAGACATTTCGGAAAATTTCAGAGAAGCTTTGAGAAAGGAAAGAGAAGGAAAGTCTGCTGTCATAAGGCGAATTGCAGAAATAAATGGGCAACAAACAGAACATGAAACAAAATCAGGTTTTCAGCACCTAGAAGATGATGAAGAAGGTCTTTGGACAATGGATTTTGATGGTGCAGTGGGCAGCGATGGTGCTGGCATAGGTGTATGGATCCGAAGCCCATTCTCCGCCCAAGATCAAGTTCCAAGCAAGGTATGGGTATGTTCTTACAAACTAGCATTTGATTGTTCGAACAATGAGGCAGAATATGAAGCTCTTATTGCTGGTTTGAAAATCCTTTTGAAGTTAAAGGCAAAGAAAATAACAGTATATGGCGACTCCAAACTAGTTATCAAGCAAGTGAAAGGTGAATTTCAGGCCAAACATCCTCGCATGAGAGCTTATAGAAATGTTGTTTTAGATATCCTGAAAAGATTTTCTGAACATACCTTGACATGTGTGCCCCGGATTCAAAATGGTGTTGCGGATGCATTGGCTAAGGGAGCAAGTAATCTGAAAATACCCATGAATTCTAGCAATAAGTTCGAGATATATGTGAAGCATCGTCCTACAGTCCCAGATAACCAAAGGTGTTGGCAAGTGTTCCAAGATGACGAAGAAATTGAAGATTTTCTGCAAGTTAAGGGTAAGTTCGAAGACATCTCAATAGATACGGAAGCTGAAGGAGTGAATCAGATGGATGTATTGCAGCTCAAAGATAATCACATTCCAAAAGGATTGATTCCTTTAGAGGAATTGTTTGATCAGGATGATGTCGCTCGCAAGCCAACTTTGAGGCCAACGGATGAAGGAGTTGAATATGTAAACCTTGGGACAGCTGCAAATCCAAAGATGGTGAAGATTTCAAAAGCATTGCCGCCTAAGGTAAAGGGAGAGTATATCATATTATTGTCTCTGTACTCTAATGTTTTTGCATGGGATTATTCAGATTTGAAAACTTATGACACAAACATTATTCAGCATACCATTCCCATAAAGCCAAATCAAAAGCCTTTCCGGAAAAAGTTGAGAAGAATTAATCCTAAATTGCTGCCATTGATTGGGAAGGAGGTCAATAGGTTATATAAATCCGGGATCATAGTGCCAATCCGGTTTTCCGATTGGATCTCAAACTTGGTGCCCGTTAGGAAGAAAACCGGTGAGATTCGCTTGTGTATAGACTTTAGAAATCTGAATAAAGTGTCATTAAAGGACAATTATCCGCTGCCCAAGATGGATCACATATTGCAGCGGGTTGTGGGTGCATCCAGAATGTCATTGCTTGATGGTTACTCTGGGTACAATCAGATTTTGGTGCACGAAGATGACCGTGACAAGACAGCATTTACTACTCCATGGGGTACATTTCATTATGCCAAAATGTTGTTTGGTTTGAAAAACGCGGGTGCTACATTTCAGCGGGCAATGGGCATGGCCTTTGCAAACGAGAAGGATGTCTTCTTAGTGGTTTATCTTGATGATTTGACCGTGTTTTCCAAATCAGATGAAGAGCATTTGTTTCATTTGACTAAGGTGTTTGAAAAGTGCAGAAAATATGGCATCTCATTGAATCCGAAGAAAAGCCTTTTTGCTATGAGTGAGGGCAAGCTGCTAGGCCATATCATTTCTAAAGATGGCATTTGTATAGACCCTGCACGAGTAAAAGAAATTCAGCAATTGGAGCAGCCCCGTAGCAAGAAAGAAATTCAGTCCTTCAATGGTAAGTTGAATTTTCTGCGTCGTTTCATTCCCAATCTTGCTGAGCATCTTAGAGAAATAACAAATATGATAAAGAAAGACAGCGAAATAAGATGGACCGAAGGGGCGATGAAATCGTTTAATTTGATAAAGGTAATCTTATCTTCAGCTCCAACATTGATTATCCTGGATTATACACAGGATTTTATTTTGTTTTCATTTGCCTCTGAGCATACATTGGCAGCAGTACTGATGCAAAAGAGAGATGGAGTTGAGAGACCCATAGCCTTTTTCATCCGTATCATAAGAGATGGAGCGTTGAATTATAATATCATTGAGAAGCAAGAATTGGCCCTGATTAAAGCATTGAAAGATTTTTGAGTTTACATATTGAACTCTCATGTATTGGCATATGTTCCTAATGCAGCTGTGAAGGATGTTCTAGTGCAAACGGAACCAGAAGGAAGAAGGGGTAAGTGGATTGCTGCACTCTTAGAATATGATGTTGAAATTAAGCCTACTAAGCTGATTAAAGGCCAAGGTCTAGCTAAGTTGATGGCTGAGGCAAACCTTCATGTCCTTGATATAAATTTAATTGCTGCCTTGTCGGATGAAGATGAAGAGAATTCAGTTCTACCGGTGTCCGATATCTTTGTGTCTTCTCCTTGGTATGCTGATATAGTTTATGTGCTTCAAAACTTATCTGCACCTCCTGGCATGCCTAGAAACAAAGCTAGAACATTGAAGCTTAAGGCTGCCAAATTTTGCATCATCAAATCTGCACTTTATTGGAAGGATCCCGGAGGCGTCTTGCTGAACTGTTTGGTCGAAGAGGAAGCTAAAACAACAGTAAATGACTTCCATAAGGGTGACTGTGGGGGTCACTTATTTTGGAAGACCACGGCTAATAAGATTTTGAGAGCTGGTTTCTATTGGCCTTCTTTATTTTCAGACATATATAAAGCAGTAAAGAGCTGTCATGAATGTCAAATTTTTCAAGGAAAACAGAAATTACAGCCCTTGCCTCTCAAACCGGTGGAAATCAGTGCGCCATTTCAGCAGTGGGGTTTAGACTTCATTGGCGAAATCCACCCAGCATCATCCGGGCAACATCCATGGATCTTAAATGCCATCAATTACTTCACAAAGTGGATAGAGGCAATTCCCACTCGGCAGGCCACGGATTCGGTAATCATCTCTTTCCTAGAAAATAATATCTTGTCACGTTTTGGCTGTCCATTCAAATTGATCACAGATAATGCAGCAGCATTTAAGTCCAAGCGGATGGTTGATTTTTGCTATAAGTATAACATCAGCTTGGGGCACTCCACGGCTTATCATCCGCAAGGTAATGGGCTGGCCGAGTCATCAAATAAGTCACTAGTGAACATCATTAAGAAGATGCTGGAAATTAACAAGAAAAGTTGGCACAAGAAGTTGGTAAATGCATTGTGGGCTGATCGGGTAAGTCAAAAGAAGTCAATTGGCATGTCGCCATTTGAAATTGTTTATGGAATTGATGCAGTTTTTCCAACATCACTCAGTGTACCGCTCGTGAGATTGATTCAAGAGGCGGATGAAGATTTGGATCCAATGCAAAGGCGAATCAATCAAATGATTCACTTGCAGCAAACAAGGGAAGAGGATTTCCAAAATTCTTTGAGGTTGCAAGAGCGCATCAAGAAGATCTATGATAAGAAGGCAAAGTCGGAAAACTTTCAGTTGGAGGATGTTGTTTTGAGATGGGATGCCCGAAATGAGGACACAGGTAAGCACGGTAAATTTGATAATTTGTGGAAAGGTCCTTATAAGATTGCTGCATATCGTGATTCTAATGCTTTCCTTCTCAAAGAGTTGAATGGTGATGAATGTCCCGGTGGGTCGGTGAATGGCCGGCTTCTGAAAAGATATCATGCTTGAGCAATTGCTGCTCTAATCATCCTCATTGTAATTACCATTTTTCTTTCATATTACAGCAAGTGTGAACTGATCTCTCATCCTTAGTTTGGGGCCCACGGTGAAGGCTATAATTCTGAGGATGGAGATTGGTTGGTGTGAAGTTTTCAGATTGTTCATTGTCTGCAAAAGTCAGTCAGTTTGTGTCTTTATAGTCCAAGTCGAATAGAGTCATTTCAAGTTTGGTCATATGTGTATAAGTTGACTCCATTGCCCAATAAATAAGGCACTGGTCTGCCCTCCCAGAGGTCTAAGGTTCTTGGCACCTCCAAGGAGCTACCATCCCCATTGGAGCCAATGTTACTGTCGGTCTTGAGCCCTCCATCGGTGATCAAAAGCTCTTTGCATGTGCATAGGTAGGTGTCTCATCAGTATCAGTTTTGCATCCCGTTAGGCATGCCATAAAACTGATGGAGGAGTTGGTCCTTATTCCCTTCTTGGCTTTGCTGGATCAGATCATATCATTTAAATGAGCTTGTGTTACACTTGTTTTCTTTTTTTCTTGAAATCCCAAGTCTTAGGTCTAGGGTTTTGGTCAAAAATCACTGCAAGGTCATGAGTCAAAGGTCTAATAGTCCCCAGCAAGCCGGAAGGAGGTATGTAAATATTTTCCATTGATATTTTTTCATCAGGTACAACTCATTTATACCTTGGATTTAAAAACCCTGCTTTTAAACCAAAGGTCATGTAAAATTTGCAAAAAATAAGGAAAATTTTCAAAATTCTTCAAAATGCTGGCAATAACCCTGGTCTCCTCGCCAGAGTCCATCAGATGGTCAACCTGCAAAAAGAACGGCGTTAAAGCACTCAAAAGATCAAATTCAGGACAAAGTGAACTCAAAACAGTGTTAAAAGTGAATGTCAAAACAAAACATTAAGAAAGTGGGGTTTGGTAAGTGTAATTTTTTCAATTGGGCCTAATAAAGAGTAAATTTCCCTCTAAACAACCTCATTATGCATTTGAGAGCTTGCAAAACGAGTGAGAGGTCAAAAGAGGCAATTTGCAGAAAGTTGGAGTCATTCTCAGGGGCGCGACCACTCAGGCTCAATGAGCGACTAGTTGGGTGGGGCGCGACCACTCAGCGACCCCTCTGTAGTGCATTTTTCTAAAGGCCACGACCACTCAGGCGGGGCGCGACCACTCAGAGCAGGGGCGCGACCACTCAAGCTGTCTTCTACAGAACCACTCCAA
>APFE030497483.1:0-11073 GCA_000404065.3 Pinus taeda | reverse complement strand
TTTGGATTCCTTGGGAAAAGATACCCAAATTAGAAAAATAAATTGGCTGAATCAAAGTTCGGATGAGGGTGATATCACTAATTTAAAATCAGCTCTATAGAGGATGTTTCGATGTTTTGAGTTTCTAGGTTACATGTGAAAGTCAAATTTTCATACATACTTCAGGATCAGTAGATGGCATTCCATGGGTCAAGGCTTTAGTATGATTTGGAAGTAATATTGAATTTTATAGCCTGGAGGGACAAGATAGAGGTTGTGTTAGAAGATAATGGCTTGAAGGAATTCATTGATGAAGAAGTCCCCAAGCCAGTAGCTACGAATGCACATAACTTGGCCGAATGAAAGAAGTGTGTGGCAAAGGCAAGGTAGATAATACTTGATGGAGTTCAAGACCACATTGTCTTGAGTCTCCATGGCAAGGAGACTCTGCATGTTATGTGGAAAATATTGACGAACTTATATCAGAATAGCAGTGATCACAGGAAGTTGGCACTGAAGGATGAACTTCGTAAAATCAAGATGGAGAAAGGCAATATGATTCCAAAGTACTTGACCAAGTTCACTCAATGTCGGGATGAACTTGGAAGTGTTGGAATCATAGTTGCTGAGGAGGATATGGTGAGCCTTGCTCTTATTAGACTCCCAAAGAGTTCGCATAGTTATCAGGACTCTGTCAATGGTCAAGAGAAGCTGCCAGATTGGGAATAACTATGGTCGGATTTGATGCAGGATGAGATCAGGAGGAACACTATGGATGGATCTTCATCAAAGACTGATGATGAAGAGAATTGTGCCTTAGCGATTAAGGCAAGGAAGGGGAAAGGTAAAATTTCTCGTTCCAAATTAGATTCTTATCATGGAGATAAAAAGAAGGACATGATGACAGTTAAATAATTTCATTGTCACAAGATGGGTCACTTTGTTACAAATTTCCATTAAAGAAGTCCAAGGAGAAGTCCTCAAAAGGAGTGGTGGGTGAAGATTTGGCCTCTCAATTTGCATGGGACTTTTCCCTCATTGCACGCATGGTGTATTCAATGATGGGAAGTGTCTGGTACTTAGACAGTGGAGCTTCTTTCCACATGACTGACGATAGAGAGTTATTCAATAAAATGGAGGAGAAATATCTCAAGATTCATATCCAGATGGGTGATGATGGTAAGTATAATGTTACTGGTGTGGGCACTATTACTTTTGAGAGGGAGCATGTGGCTCCACTCACCTTGAAGAATGTTATGCATGTACCTAGATTGACGAATAAATTGGTATCCGTTGCCATGATTGAGGATAGAGGCTATGATGTGATATTTTCAAAATGAAAGGCATTCCTTCGAAACATAGCCATGGGTCAAGTAAAGAAGATAGGGATTTGAGTTCAGAATCTCTATAAGATAGAGGTAGAGGATTATGATGCTTTGAGTTCAAAGTGGAAAATATGTTGAGCCAAGACGTCGACGAGTTTTGGCATAGGTGATTGGGCCACTTGCATCATGGGGCTTTGAAGATATTGCAACAAATATCTACCGGCCTTCCCAAAGGTACGCTTGAGCAAGTTGATAAATGCAAGGGTTGTACTTTGGGAAAATACACCAAGTCTTCCTTTGGAGATAGAGACAGTCGAGCAGAGTCTATTCTAGAGAGAGTCCATTCAGATGTGTGTGGATCATTCTTGACAGTATCCACCACCAAACATAGGTATTATGTTATATTTGTAGATGAATATTCTCATAAATGTTGGATATTTTTCATGCAGAGAAAGGATTAGACATTCACAAAGTTTTGTGAATTCAAAGAATTGGTCAAGAAAGAGTCAGGCAAGAAGGTTAAATCTCTATGGAGTGATAATGGTGGAGAATATATCTACAATGAGTTTAAGAACATTTGTGCAGCGGAAGGGATTAAACGAGAGTTTATGACACCTCATAACTCTCAACATAATTGGGTTTCAGAGAGAAAGAATAGGAGCATAGTTGGGGCAGCAAAGGTGATGTTGCATCATCAGGGCCTACTGCTACACTTATGGGCTGAGGCATGCAACACAATGGTTTATGTTCAAAACCATAGCCCACATCGGATACTTGAGAGTAAAACACCATAAGAATCTTATTCCAGTAAGAGGCCCGATGTTGGTCACTTCAGGCTTTTTGGGTCATCGGTTTATTGCCATGTGACCAAAGAAGCACAAAAGAAGCTTGAGCCAACAACAGAGTTGGGGATCTTTGTGGGGTACACTAATACTCCCCACAACTATTGGGTGTACATGCAAACCAGTTGGATGATAGTGGTTCGCAGGGATGTCAATTTTGATGAGGAGAAGTCCATGTGAGTATCCCTTAAGAGGGATTTTGAGCTACGTGTGGAGGAGGAACTTTTAGTTCCTAAGGTTGAGGGGCCTTAGATTGATGTGGAGCAGCCACATGCAAAGGCTCTAGAAGTGTAGAAATCCACTCAGGCAGAGTCTTCCAGAGAGGGAAGAAAGCGCACTAGAGAGGCTGATAGATTGTTGGATGATGCATGAGAGAATGTGGGAGCACCTTCTTCTCATTGCAGACATAGGAGGTCACTAGACAGGTACACTAGATACATGGCACTTATGGGTGCATGTGTTGTGATAGATCCATCCTCCTTTCAAGAATCAGTGCAGCAGCCAGTTTGGGTTGATGCGATGGTGGAGGAGTATGACTCCATAGTTCAAAGCAGTGTTTGGGATGTAGTTCGGAGACTGGAGGACAAGTCAATTGTGAGCTCTTGTTGGATTTACAAGGTAAAGAAAGCTACAGATGGTAGTGTGGAGAAGCATAAGGCTATATTTGTGGCCCATGGATTTTCACATGTAGAGGGGATTGATTATGATGAGAATGTTTCTCCTATTGCCAGGTACTCATCTATCAAATCTATACTGGCACTATCTGCATAGATGGGTTGGAGTATCCATCATATGGATGTGAAGACTACCTTCCTCAATGAAATGATTGAGGAAGAGGTGTACATAGAGTAGCCTGAAGGTTTTAAAACCTTGGATTGTGAGTCACATGTGTGCCGAATCAAGAGAGTGTTGTATGGGCTGAAGCAAGAACTCCATGCTTGGTACACTAGGATAGATAGCTACTTCACTGGGTTGGGATTCACAAAGAGTGAAGCATATGCAAACCTGTATCACATAGTGGTGGACGGTAAGCTTTTGATCATTGTAATTTATGTAGATGATATCATACTGATAGGTGATGAGAAGCTCATCAAATATTGAAAGGACCTTTCAAGAGAGTTTGAGATGAAGGACATGGGGCTCATGCATTACTTTCTTGGCATGAAGGTATGGCAAGGAGATGGGGAGTTGTTTGTTTCTCAAGGAAAGTATGCCAATGAGATACTCAAGAGATTCTGCATGGAGAGCACTAAACCCATGGAGACTCCTCTAGCTGGTAACTAGAGGAAGGAGGATGCTACTTCAGGAGAAGTAGTGGAAGCTATTGTTTACATGTAGCTTGTGGGTTCATGCATGTATTTGATGAACACATGACCAGATATGTGTTATGCAGTTAACCAACTTAGTCAAGTGATGGTTAGGCCTACCAAGCTGTATTGGAAGGCGGTAAAGCATGTATTGAGATACCTCAGAGGCAATACTTAGTTTGGGTTATGGTACAGATGGACAGAGGGAGTGAAGCTTCAAGGCTTCACTGATGTAGATTGGGCAGGGAGTCCATCTGAGAGGAAGAGCACATCAAGAGGGATCTTTATTATTGGGACAACTGCAATTTCTTGGTACATTAGGAAACAAATATCAGTTGCACTCAGTTCGGCAGAGGTAGAGTACATGGCTTCAAGTCAAGTAGCATGTGAGGCTATTGGGATGAGGAAGATCCTGGTTGGTTTGTTTGGTCAGCAAATGGATCCAACAATGATTTGTTGTGATGATTAGAGTTTTATCAAACTCCTTGAAAATATAGTTTTTCATGATCGGTCCAAGCATATAGATATCTAGTATCATCATCTCATAGATTGTTTATTGAGGTGGAACATGTTGTTAGATTACATTCCCATGAAGGAGAAAGATGCTGACATCTTGACAAAGGCATTACCAATATGTAAATTCAAGTTTCACAGAGACATGATCGGGGTAGTGGATAATCCCTTTCTTGTGGAGAGGGAGTGTTGAGAAATGGAAATAAGAAATTCCAATTTAATTTGTCCTTGAATTAAACTGTGAATTAAAATAGAATTATTTTCTCATAGCAATTTGAAAATAATTAATTAGGTTTAATTAACGTAATTAATTTAGGAAATTCGAATTGGAAGTCTTTTAGAAGACATGTATATGTTCTCCCTAACTTATAGGAGTTCAGGATGAGTTATGAATGAGTTGTAATTAGTTAACTCAGTTTATTGAGTTAAGTCCAGTTAAATTAATTCCAATTAGTTTCAGGAACTAATAGTGAGTAAACAGTCAGTTGGGACACTAGCGACCTAATTAGTGATACTCTAGTTAATTGAATATTTACTCATCAGAAACTCATGCATGTTGATTTTGAGAAAGACCCAGTTGAGACTAGAGTGCAGGGACAGTGTACTAATTGTTTTGGATTTTCTAAGTTGCACTAATAGTGTATGCAATTAGGAACTAATCCTTGAGGGATTGCACTATTTTTAGAGGTTTTATTTCCCTTTAAATACAAGCTATCCTTCATAGGAATTACACATTGGAATAGAGACTTGGAGAGCTTGTGAAGAGGCTAAGATTTGGCCTTGAGCTTGCTTATGAGTTGGAGATTGAATTTGCTGAGTGTTGGGATTGATCTTGAGAGAAAAAGCATTGTAATTTCATCTTGATTTTTCTGATTAATACAATATAGTAGTGAGGTTTTGAGATGTGGATTTCCCCAGATATTTATTTTGTTATGTGCCTTTGATTCTCTTCCTCTATTGATTATTGTTTGCTTGATGTTTATGGGCTTCCGCTGTAAAGAGTAGAAGTAGATTATTGTCTCTTTCTTTAGAAAATTGCATTAGCTTGTGAATCTACAAGTTTTCTATAGTTTATGTCAACAGATTACGACATAACGACAAGTTGCCATATCAAATACATCCTATTACATCCAGACAAAAGTTTTTGTCATCTTTTGACTTTAATGAAATCAAAACCAAACTTTTTTGCATATGTGCCTTATTACATCTTGGTAATCATGCTTAAATAACACGATTATATAAACCAGTCTATCTTTAAAACTAATTAGTTAACTCTGAATGAGATTATTTAATCCTAAAGGCACATTCTAATCTGCCACCCTTTTTGTTTCTTTTCCTAAGGTTTTTCAACTTCTTTTCATGTTTTTGCTAATTAACCAAGATTAAATGATTTGGTTAATCCCTTTTTATTCTACCTATTCAATTTCAACCAAGATTACACTAGATGGTTGATTTATTCCCTAATCTAAAATAAATTTATTTAATTTAGTTTAATCATGTTTAAGAAGTATGATTAAACTAGTTATTCTATTTCTAACTTTGAGGTGGCATTTGAACAAGCTGCACACTTCCTTGGAAAGTCCAAAAGTATTATTGATGTACTATTTTTTTGGAGTGGCATTTAGACTTTCTCACTTTCATATATATATTTTTGGTGGGGTTTATTTAGTCTTTTTCTTTTTTATTCTATTTTTTTTCTTTCTCTTTTTTTTTCACATATACATTTTTTATACCCTCTTTTTGTTTTTTGTTTTTTGTATATTTTTTATTTTATTTTTGTGAATCATTTGCAGAATACAATATTATTTTCAATTTCATCAACTGAAAGATAATATCCAATCATCATTTGATCCTATGAATCATAGGACCCTAACAAAGCTAATGATCTTATGGAAGAACATAATGATGCTAATAACATAGTTGAAGAAGATGGGACAGGTAGATTGATCTAGAAGACATTTAATAATGTTGGAATGGATGATGATGAAACCTAATATGATGACAGTTCTTTTGATTATCTTGTACTTGATATGGAAAATAAACCTCTTTATGAAGACTTGAAAACATCTCTTGTGTCTACTCTATTGTTGCTTGTCAACTTAAAGGTGATGAATGGTTTGTCAAACACGTGTGACACAACTCCTAATACATGTAATATATTTTGTGACATTAGTACTAAATACATGATAAAGTAATTATTTTTTTCATTTTTTTTAATGCTAGTACATTCATCTGCATGATTTCGTTAATTTGTAACATTTGGATGCAATATGTAGGATTAATATTTTTTAGTACATTAACCAATACTCTTTTTTTTATGCTGTAGATTAATAGATGAATTCTTGTTACCACCGTCAAATGGTTTACTTCGTACTTATTGAGATTTACATGTCATTATGAAATACATTGGAATGGAGTATCAAACTAATCATGCATGCCCTAATGATGATATTCTAACTATTAGAAAGAACATGCATTGAAAGACAAATGACCAAAATGTGATGAGAGTAGATATCAAACTGATAAAGTAACGAAAAAGGTGTCTTGCAAGGTTCTATTGGCATTATGACACAGGTTTTGTCCTTGATGGAAACTCACTCAGATGAAAGGTCACAGTGCAACATGTCAACAACAAACAATTATAGTTCAGACTACAAAGAATGAAGAAAGAGAGGTATATGCAGGTTCACCTTGACCAACCTGCGTATACACACAGGTTTACTGAACAAAAGGAGCATATGCATACACACATAGTTTCACAGAAGGAAAAGTGTGTATATCTTGGGAAAACAAAATTTTTGGTCCAAGGTATTTGACCCAAGGTAATTGGTCCAAGGTATTGGTCCTAAGTAGTTTTGTTCCATGGTATTGAGAAAAGCCTAAAACTATATAAAGAGGAGAAGATCATTAGGCCAAAGAGTACAAGGATCTGAATATCTTATGAAGTGTTGAATCATATATGTAGGTTAATGAGCTTTTGGTGGCTTCCTTGATTTGATCTAAAGATGCACCTACAAGATTGATGAAGGTTGATGGACCGTGATCATAAAGGCTTAAGAGTATTATCATTATGTGGTTTGATCTTGAATTGTCTAGATTTGAATACTAACGCATGTTTTATTCTGTAAATGTGATGATCTGGGTATGACTGAAGTCTAGAATAGTTGTCATGTTTAAGTTATCATTTACAGATCTATACGTAGGTTTGCTCTAGTAAAAGAGAATATACACGCTGGTTCAGCATATCAAAGTAGCGTATACATCATAAATTTGAATTTGCAGATCTGTACTCTGGTTCCCTTTGGTAAAAGTGCATATACATGTTGGTTCGACACATGGAAGTAGTGTATACATTATGAATGATGATGGGTTGTCAAGTGATTGATTGATTTAGTTATGGTTGATTCAGAAAGTGATGATTGGGTTTCAATGATTGGTTGATGCAAATGTGTTTGATGGTAGTATTGCAGTTATGATTTTCTGAGTTTCAATGTTATTGATGGGTCAAATATGAAAATTGGATCAAAAATGGCCTTCAAATTGTGGTGTTGTATTCCAGGAGTATCTAGTCTGAAAATTCATGAAACGTGGTCTTTGGTGGAAGAGTGGAGTTTTTTGTAGGCTGGCACCTACGTACTAGTAAATATATTGGCTAGTACAAGAGTTAGGGGGTTGTAGCTCCCTTCTAGCAGTAGCTGGAGAACGATTAGTCTTTTGCAGGTGGGTGCCTACGTACTAGTATGAGCCTACACCAGTACAAGATTGTAAACATATTTTCTTATTATTAAAAAGAAGACAAAGACGATAACAGCAGGTGGTTTTTACCCACATTGGGTTTCCACCTTATATCTTGGTGTTCATGTGTCTTGCTTATGTGTGATGCTTTATTCTGCTTTTATTGTACTGACTAATAAATCTTTGATATACTAGTTTAAGCTCAATACATGATAAATTGTCTAAATCAAAAGTTCTCTGCATATACGTTGTTTGCTTTAAGTACAGTGGCGTGCACACGCTAGTTCACTTCACTGAAGTAGTGTATATAAATATGTTTGGGAAATAAAATTATAGATCTGATAATACTGATTCACCCCCCCTCTGAGTGTTATTTCTAGCAATTGGTATCAGAGCAAGTCCTTCAGAAGAAGTTTGATCGCTTAAAGAGAGATCCATCATCATGAGTAATCAAGAAAGAGTGGGATCCATCAGACCGCCAATATTTGATGGGAGCAATTTTATTTATTGGAAAATAAGAACCACAACCTATCTAAAATCACTTGGAATGGATGTATGGGAAGTTGTGGAAGGAGGATATACATTTCCAACAACAATTCCTACAGATACGGTAGGTAAAAAGCAAAATGAGACCAATGCCAGAGTAGTCAATACTTTATTAGGAAGTCTATCACAATCGAAATTTGTCAAATTCATGCAACTCAAATCAGCCAAAGAAATATGGGACAAAATATTTCTGAGCTACAAAGGAGACTCTCAGGTAAAACGTGCTAAGCTTCAAACTCTTAGAATTCAGTATGAAACTCTTAAGATGCACAGTGATGAAAGTATAGCTAGTTACTTCTTACGTATAGATGAGGTTGTTAATTGAATGAAGAATCTGGGTGAAGAAATAAAGGAAGTTACCTTAGTTGAGAAATTTTTGAGATCCTTGTCAACTAATTTGAATCAAAAGTGTCTGCCATAGAAGAAAAATAGGATCTGCAGACTATCACTATGACACAACTTCACAGAATCTTAACTGCCTTTGAGATGATAAAAGGAGGACAATCAGATATGACGAAAGCTGCATTTAAATCTTCAACAAAAGGAAAGGAATAACACAATGAATCAGGACATATTTTAGAAGAAGAAGATGAGGTAAACTTTTTCAAGAAGCTTCAACGGGGTTCTAGAATATTTAGAGGTAAGCTACCCTTCAAATGCTTTGCTCGTGGTAGAGTCAGTCATTATGTTGCCAAATGTCCTCATAAAGATAAATATGAAAAAGGGAAAGAATATGCAAAATGGAATAGAAAACAAGTTGTAAATAAAAGGAGTTACTATACTCATGAAGATAGTGATGGTTTATCAAATAGTGATGAAGATGAAAACAATAATGATTATAGACTTCTAATGGCTTAAGAAGATGATAATTTTTGGGATGCTTTAGAAGAAGATGACCTTCATGAAGAAAAATATAAACTCAAAATTTGTTTAGAAGAAAAGAATATGATTATAGATACCTTGACATACCAACTTGCTGAAAAAGAAAGACATAATGAAAAACAAGAATGTGAAATTGTGGGTCTAAGAAAGGATCTTTAGAAAACAAAATCTCTCAATATTAGATTTTCTAAAGGATTAGAAAATTTAAATGAAAATATCAAAGTGCAGTGTTCTCCTCTAATAAATACAGGTCTTGGATATACTAAAGAAGCATCTCAATCACAGAAGTCGTCAACCTCTACTAAAAGCTATCTCAATGCAGCAAAGAATAATGAACAATATGACAATCGTCAGCAAAGGCATAAAGCATATCACCAGGTAAATCAGACTCAATTTACTCCAAGGATGAACAAAATCCACAACCAACCTCAGGTAATTCATACTCAATTTTCTCCAAAGATGAATATCAATAGAAACTAAAATCATCAGGTCAATAGATTCGTTAGTCACAGGAAATTCTTTAATGGGCAATGTTTTTCATGTCATAATTTTGGACACAAAGCTGCTCAATGTGTTTCTTACAAAACCATCATGACTACAGAATCAAAGGAATGTGACATGGATCAAGAAAAGTTCCTATAATAACTTTTCTCTTCTTGAAAATGAATTAGAATGCTCAATCTATAACAACTTTGGTCATGAAGAATCTGAATGTAGGAGAAAATTTTGGAAAACATCTCAAAAGGAGCAAATTGATCCAGATTTAAACAAGAACACAACAAATTATAGAAATAACCTGTTGTGGTAAAAACACAAGCCCCCATTATTGATGTGTTCACTTCAATAATGGGGACCCTTTCTATAAAAATTTGGGCTAAGCACCTTTTTGGATTTTTATTTTAGTTGATTGCCCTACGCTTTTGTTAAATTTTAGTTTTCTTTGGATTCTTGTTTTGATTGCTTTGTTAAAATCGATTTTTTACAAGCTTCCCATTGACGCTTGTTTCGCCTCATTTGGTCAACTGGTTTGAAAATGGCACTCCTTTGAAGTCTCATCATTTATCTAGCCTGGGTTAAAAAATGCATAAAATGTACAATATCGCATTTTGTAAATAAATTAGTTCAATAAGGCATTCATTTTAAATATTAACCCGTAGCAAGTTTTTACTAACATTTTTCATTTTTAGTCAAGCAGCTAAATTATTAATTATCGGGGTTTTAAGAAACTCACTCTAATTTCCAAATCAAATCCTAAACTTAAAAAACTCAAACATTCAAGTGGCTGTAGTTTAGATAATTTCACAGCTTAATTAAAATTCTTTAAAATAAAATAAACCAAAATAAAAAATTAACTTTTAATATTAAATCTTAAATTAATTAAATTAATTATTATTTAAAAATAAATAAATTAATTAAATTAAAATTTAATATATGAAAAATATAAAAAATCAAAAAACATATCGCATCGGGACTTTTGCATTAACATAGTTTGAAAAACCTCATTGCCCTTCCCGATGCGAAGTGCCGATAAGCGAAAGTGGAATATCGCATCGGGGAAGTTCATTAACACATTTTTATGAACCCTTCCATTCTTCTGATTGCCGAAATTTTGAAAACCCCCGAAAGACATGTCGGCATGAAGCATTAAAGCAAAGTTTAAAAGACAAAAATCCAATGCGATATCGGGTTGAAGTCTTGTTCGCAATGCGCACCATAACACCCATAACCCCGATGCGATATCGCATTGGGGAAGTTCACTTGATGCGTTTTAATGAACTGTGCCATTCTCCCAATTGCCGATGCGAAAATGAATAAAAACAAGTTTTATAAGTGGTTCAAACGACTTGTTTTCGTGGACTCTTACGTATGATGTAGGTTAGTTATTTACCGTACAGTGTAGGTTAGTTATTTAACATTATGGTAATATGGTAGGTTAGTATTATA
>APFE030497479.1:0-27526 GCA_000404065.3 Pinus taeda | reverse complement strand
TACTTTGTTTGTTTCTCCCTCTCCTTCTTCCTCTTCGCTTGGTAAAGTTGGTAAAACAAAAAACCAAGTAACTGAGAAGAATAAGAAAGAGAAGGAGAAGAAGAAGAAGAAGCCAACACCGAAAGCGGGAAACCTTGCACTTTCTGGTGAAAATCCACACACTACACCGTCCAGACCTAAATCTCCATGTGTCGTTTGAAAAGGAGACCACTATCATCGAGATTGTCCTTGCATCCCATGGATCTTAAGGGACAGGTCTCCTCATTTGCAAAATCCGGTGTCGTCAACCTCTCACGATCATGTTGAGAGTACACCATCAACTAGTGAAAATGAAGTCAAAGAACAGAAAGGAAAATATAAATTTCCTTGTAGACTATGTCAAGGCGATCATGCCATCCATTGTTGTCCCTTCCTAGACGAAGCTAAAAGAGTCTTGGATAACCGTCCTACTTCACTGCTACGGCTTCCTCCTGGATACAAGAAACTTTTGCCAAGTGCATCGCTAGTTGAAAATCCGACTGACACACCTCTGTGGTCGGTTGAAGCATATATCATTGAAGGTGAACCCTCTAAGTCCACACCAGACTAAAGTCAACAGGTCGAGATGGAAGTCGACCCAATCTCGTCTTCAGAAGGTCCACCTTGAGATGATACAATGACCAAAGAGAATGAGAATGACACCGTTCAAATCCTCTTCATAAACACAGACTCCAATGAACATGGGGAAATCTACCTATTCCTTTACCGTACGAAGGAAATTTGTCGGATTCGTATCCAGCCATTTACTCGATCCCACCTCCAAGAAACCTAGTCGTTTCCTTCGACTAGAATCTACTAGGCACACCATCTCTACCATCTAATGTACCATTCCAAACCATCGTACAAGCTTACAGAATGGTCATGGTCAGTACTATCATAGATGAAGGGGCTTCTGTGAGTATCCTTTCCTCAAGTACTTAGAAAGCGCTTGGTTTGCCATCGCTTCTGCCTGAGATGAAAAATCTGATAAGCTTCAACAAATGAACCAGTCGACCATTAGGAATCCTTCCAAGTTTGCCAATAAACTTGAGAAGAAAAATTGTCTACCTAAACGTAATGGTAGTCCAAGGACCTTTAGATTAAAATCTACTCCTTAGGCGTGATTAAATTTATAGCATGGGAGCTATTGTCTCATCACTCTTTCGAGTGATATGTTTTCCTCATGACGGCAGAGTGGTCCAACTCGTAGACCAGCTTTCATTCCCTAGCTCACACATAGCTAATAGTCAAATGTCGTCCCTAACTGATCTTTTTGCCCAGGGAATGTCTCATCAATCTCCAGTCCATCCACTTGATGAGTGCGAGTGATTCGGTGATTGTGACTGAAACCGAGGGGGCATGCACCCTCGTGTGCTTCGGCAGGAAAACCCCAGGTATAAGGTGGGTTTCCGGGTAGGAATATGACTAGTATGACACACCTGTCCATTTAGGAAAATTGGATTAGACTGGAATAAGATACCTCCAACAAAAGGTATGCTTTTCGTGACAGAGCAAGTGTTTTGTCTGCAAATTGAAGGGTAGCCTCGAAACTCTACTTCGTTATACCTGGGGGCATGCAAACCATTTTGCATGAAAGTGAAAAGCAACCATTTATTTTCTTAGTTTGTAGGTTCTTAACCCTTTAAACTCGTAGGATTGGTCATTCCTAGCTTACATAATGAAAGGATCTAGAGCAAAATTTTGAATGGTGCAAGCTCCCTAAACAATGAACCTATTGATGAGACATTCTTATTATATGACTCGCACGAGGAGTTTTACGCAAAGTTCAAGCTCGTTAAAAAATAAACCTAGCAATGAGCATATGTTCCACGAGATTTTAAGCTCATTAAAAAATGAACCCACCTTCGGTAAATAACCATTGCGATCACATTATCATCACCTTTTGAGCCTTGGTCGTGTTCCTACCATCACCTCCACTCTGTTTTAGCCGATCATATGGCTCCATTTGATTGTTTACCCCTTTTGAGGAACAACTGTGACGATTGATTCTATTAGCGATCTTCTTTACATTTCCATGATTGGAAAGTTCCAAACCTTACCTCGAACTAGGTGCTACCCGAAAATATCACTCGTTCCTCAAAAAATGAGTCTTCTTTAAGCTCTTCTCATCTCACTCATAAAATATGAAAAGATTGCCAAGAAATTGGCCTCTCCAGCTCGTTAACGCGATCAAAAGTGCTATCCCTCCTCTAGATTTTATTTTTGGACATGAGGGATCATTACACAAAAGGATCGAGCGTTTGTCTTGTTCAGCTCATTAAAACTATTGAAAAGTCATCCCTTTCGTATTGTTTTATACTTTTTCAGAGTTAAGGGATTACATTACGAAAAAGGAATCCAGGAGTTTTCTTTCCATCCCTTTTTAGACACTCTAAAATTAAAAAAGGACCGAGTTATCTTTGTTGTTAAACTTCACAAAACCAATAGCGACAAACTTGTCCATGCAGACAAGAACGAGTTTCACTGTCGCTAGGCTCATTAAAACATAGCGACGGGTTTTCCCAAAGGAAAAATTATAGAACAAGAATATGTTATCCTCCTCAAGCTTGACAAAAATAAAGAGGTACTAGTCAGCAATGACTGGGGAAAAATTGGGAAGAAGACTTGAAGAAACTTTATTGGTAGGAAGTCGCTCTTGAACATGACACTTTCACTCCATCACCATGATTGAGTCGGGTTGGGTTATTCCGTTCACGAGTCATATTACCATTGGTCCACCATACAATCCATTTTTGGGGTTAACACTACCAATCCATTTCAGTGTCGCCGATATGCTCAAGAGAAGTCGCTCAGAGAATTCAGCAACCCAGCTTGTGTCTCATCCGCTGGAATACCTTCATGCTTCATTCTTTCATGATCGCCACCCTGAACCCCATATCATCATATTGTTTCCACCTCCACAAAATCATTTTCTCCGTTGAAGAGGTGTAGGATTGATATAAAGATCATCTGATTCTGATAAGTATTCATGGAGATATGAATTTATTTTGAAGGCTATCAAATTTATTCTATAATCATAGGATACACAAATTCCAAAATAAAAATGACTTCTCTCAAATATATTATTGTGATTCAAGACTTGTTGATGTGTTTCCTCAATCCATACCTCGGTGAACAATTTTACAATTGAACTCCTTTGAGGTGCACCTCCTGTTTCTAAAACTCCTTATCGTATAAGTATACAGGAATTAACAAAATTCTAAATGTAGCTACGAAACGGATTGATAAAGGATATATCCACCCCACTCTGTGTCCGTGTGTGGACCTCCAGTATTGTTCGTAGAAGAATGAAACTCTAAGATTATGTCTAAGATTATGTATTGGTTGTAACTAACATATTTTCCCTTACAATATACTAAGGACCAATGTCCTTCCAACCAATCAATGTTATTAACACATTTTATGATCCCAAGGGGACTATATTTAAATTAACATAAATGTGTTATCTCAAAATATCCACAGGACACTCTTCAATTTTTTTCAACTACCCTTTGCTTTTCCTCTATGGTTAATTGAACTAACCAAGTTTTCTGAAATTTACTCCTTTGGAGTTGGCATCCCTCTAAAACATTAGGACTAACATAGCTTAAGCTAGCACCTAGATCAAACAAAATAGAGATAGGTTGATTAGTGACCATACCTTCACACTCAATCATGGTGGGTTGGTATGATACTTGATGTTCATCAAGTGCAACATTAATCTTGGGAATTCTCCTAACCACCTCCTCAATTGTGGAAGCTTCTTGCATTTTCGAAAGATGCTCCATTCTTGCTCTATGCTAACAATTTTTATAATAATGGAATTCTCTGCACGAGGAGCACTATAGAGGTTGTTTTTGTTGCTCGTCATTAGCACGCTTATTAACTACCCCAGTCTTCCTATTTTTAGTAGATGCTTGGACCTTTGATTTATTCATTGCTCAAAAATTACTAAAGGGTCTTTGTTGTACATTCCTTACTCTTGCCATTTCTATATGTCTATTTGAGGGCATATTTATTCCCCTCGAGTTCAAACCTCCTCTCGAGTCCTCACTTTTCTGTTTCATTTGCTAGTAAGGGATGCAGATTTTTCGCAGAGTGTCGTCCATTATCTTCTATAATCAAATTCCAACTTCTCCTTCATGAAGTTAGTTAGACTACTAATAAAATGTTTAATATTGGCCTTTTCTTCTTGTATACTATTAGGTCCCTTTAATACTAATGTATTCCATTATTATTGTCATTGTAGCCACTTATTGTTATTGTTGTGCCCATGTTATCCCCATATTTTTATTATTGTGTCCCATATAAGCCACTATTGTTATTGGGGTGCCCTTACATTAATATTGTTATGTGCGCTCTCATTATATTGTGATTTCTTAGACAACTATATATAGAAAGGAGGTCTTGTCATTTGAAACATCCAATAATTGTTCATTTGTTTAATGTAAAGGAGGTTTCCCTCTCAAAGAGGCTAATTTTGAAGTCATGTATATATCTTTTCTTCTGTTTTGTGAGCTCATTGCATAACATTTGGAATGAGACCTTTGGATTCTAGGCTTTCGATGTCTCAAACAAGTCATCGTGGCAGTTTCACTATAAATTTGTTTCTACAAAGTTTCATATCCTGAAATTAAAACCCATTTGAACCAAAATCTTGATGAACCTTAGGTACATATTTAAGATTTTGTCTCCGTATATTTTTGGAGATATAATCCAAGGTAGTTAGGGTTTTTTAATTCTCTCGAATTATATCTCAAATAGGTGACCTCGGGAAATCATCATAACTTTCTCTGTGAGAATCATATTTAAATTTTGTAAAAGGGTATAGAAAGATGATAGACTGTAGTATTTTATGCATTGTTTTCAGGTGTGAAGGTTGAAATAGTGACTTCTAGAACTTCGTACAAGTTCACTCTACTGAACTAATCTATAATCACATGATCACTGAAGATTTGGATTAATGCTTTCTTGGAGAATCCAATGTTGATGAGACTTTTGGGGTTGGAAAGAGGACTAAGAGGGATATCGCGAGATGAAATTTTAGACCTTGTAGATCCGAAATTACACAAATACAATAGATTCAATATCGAGCTCCTAGAAAGTGAAAAACGGTGTGTAGCCTTTATAATTTTTTCTTAAGTTTGGTTTGAAAAATTAGTTTTAAGGAATTCAAAGGGCATAGTGAAGTGCAATTATCATTAATTGATGCCTCTAAGAAAGAAAATGGAAACACCTAGTAAGCAAACTGAAAGCTCTAGCATGACTCATGAAGAAGAGGAAGAAATGCAACATGATATATCAAAATTATGAGACCAAGTATGACAAATTTCACTCTCACAAAAAGTAACAGAGGTTAAGATTGATGGTTTAAAGAAAGGCATGGAAGCTAAGATGAATGGAATTAAAGCTAAGATGCATGGTGGGATGAATGGTTTAAAGAAAGGTGTGGAAGTTAAGATGAACCACGTGGAATATAATATGGATGGCATAGAAGATAAGATGGATGGTTTAGAAGTAAACATTGAAGATTGTAACAGCCTCCAGGGTAAATGTACACAAAAAAACATAATAGTAATAGAAATGCAATAAAAATATCAGCCATCAAAATCCATATACACATGAGTACATTTGCACATGAAAATCAAGGGAATGAATGTTTTTCATTAATAATGCAATGAACCAACCAGAGATGGGGCTACCATGCTCCACCCGACCATAGATCGGTTGAACCAAGTCTCTATTCAGCGAGTCACCCCCGTGCCATATTCCAAGCACAAATGTCAGATCTCATAGAACACATCAATCAAAACTCATACAGGGCTTCTAGAGGCCACCCACCTCAACCCATCAAACAATGATTCCACCTCACGGTTGGACATCACCAAAAGCCATCATTAGATTGGTCTCCATCGAAGCCTTCCTTGGCTTCCAGAGTGTTTGGTCAACCAAGGATTCCAAAACAAGTAACTCAACCCACAACTTATACACAGCTTCCAAACCGTTTTTCCAACCAAGGCTTCGACGACTAGTAACTCGACCCATGTTAAGTTATGGTATGTTCTATGCTTATAAAAGTTTACTTCTTTTTCTTATTATATTCCATAGATTATCAATCACATGTACATAAATTAAAGTGTAGATAGAACACTAAACGATCGACAGAAAACAATCCAAGACAAGAGACACAAGATGTGGCAGCTAGCTAGGGACAAACCCCACAATATGTGGGGAAACCCTTTGATCAAATCTTCTTTTATCTTAAATAATTTATCAGAGAGAAATAGTACAATAAATCTAATTTATATCAATAGTAGGAAACCCTAGACAAGCACCATCAACATTAGCGGCTTCATCATCAAACTAGGGCAGATGATATCTCACAAACCGACTGTCGGATCGGCATGATTCCACCACCAAAAGTTGCGGCTTCTAGAGGAGGTTCAGATGAACCTACATCATAGTTCATATGAAAAGATATTCTAGTCCACGCAGGTCAATCTTTACTTCTGCATTTGCAGCTTTAGTTTCGGCACCTTCCGGCTTCAAACTAGGGCAGACGATATCTTGCAATCCGTCACTCGGATTGACTTGATTCCACCACCAAAAGTTGCGGATTTTAGAGGAGGCTTAGATGAGCCTACAACATAGTTAAGATGAGCAGATCTTCTAGTCCACGCAGGTCAATCTTTACTTCTACAGTTGCAGCTTCAGTTTCGACAGCTTCAAGTTTCACATGTGTGAGAGAGAGACCCTTTTCTGCGCAGTAGAGAAGACACGCTTTTCTACGCAGTAGGGAGAGAGAGATGTGATGAGATGAGTGAGTCCAAATGAGGAAAATTCATCTTGTATTTATACACAGCGTTGGTGTTTGAAAAGATGTGACTATTGGGATTTTGAGCCTACACGAGTTGTGGGTCGGCTTGATAATAATTCCATAATCAAAATAAATTCATATCTCCATGAATACTTATAGGAATCAGATGATCTTTATATCAATCCTACACCTCTTCATGAGAGGAATCTAATAAAAATATTATCATCCATGAATAAGATGACCCACATGAAGTTTTGCCCTAGTTTCCAATTTTAACACTCCCTCTCAACTAGGGAGACCTTCGTCTGCAGTCTGTCTATTGGTCGTTACTATTCATCCACCAAATGCACTATCCTATACAAACTCACACTTGCCCTGCTCTACTCTATTCTACCTATTCTACTTTGTCTTGTTCTGAATTATACTGATCTGTATGGCTCTGCTCTATTATGCGCTACTCTACTTTGTTCTGTTCTGCTTTGCTTTTGTCCAAATTATGAAGAAAAAGAAATGATCGAGGATGTATCATACTAACTCAAAGTCAGCCTTAAAGTATGTACCACTGGTCCCAGACCAGTCTCAACCAATCTGAATTCAGTGTCATAGTGAGTACAATCCGACTGGTCCCAAACCAGTATCATCCTCCACTGACTCAAAGTCAGTCTCAGAGTGCGTACCACTAGTCCCAGATCAATCTCAACCGACCCGAAGTCAGCTTCATAGTAAGTACCACTCCTACCACTAGTCCCAGACCAGTATTGCAGTCTCAGAGAGTCTACCACTAGTCTCAGACCAGTCATAACCGACCCAAAGTCAGCGTCATAGTATGTACCACTCTCACTTGTCCCAGACCAGTACTGCACTGACACGAAGTCAGTCTCAGAGTATCTACCACTAGTCCCAAACCAGTCTCAACCGACCCGAAGTAAGTGTCATAGTATGGTACAACTCCTACAACTCGTCCTACACCAGTATCATTGATCCCAAATCAATGAAGTTCATCCTAGCATAGGCAGTACGGTAGATACAACAATGCATCCATCAGTACTACTATGGTCCCTAACTTCATTTCCCTACTGATTGATCAGATGAGAGGTGCTTACCATGAGTCCCAAACTCCATGGGTAGGATGCCTCGACAAGAGAACTAATCAATCCTATCCTCATAGGAGAACACATCAATCCTGCTACAATTGCCATGGAGAACACATCAATCTAGGTTTCCATGGAGAACACATCAATCCAGGCCTCACAGGAAAACACATCAATCCTGCTACAATCACCATGGAGGACACATCAATCCAAGCCTCATAGGAGAACTAATCATCTTGCTACAGAGGAGAGTGAATCATCCTATTCCACAAGAGAGTGAATCATCTTGTCCCACAAGAGAGCGAATCATCTTGTTTCACAAGAGAGCGAATCATCTTCTTCCAGGGCACACCACCAGGGGAGGGTGACTCACCTTGTGGTCCTATGTTGCTCCAGAAAGAACCGCAAGCCCTTAGAGCTCTTAGAGCTCAATGTATGCAACATACAGGACCCTTGTACAAGGGTTTCTTGATGACTCCAAGTCATTTGGGAAAATCACAGATTAGATCTTTCCTCAGGGATTTGACAAGGTGTATCAATGTGTACATCATCTTAATGTGATGGAGCCTCCTTGCTCATCGACTTACCATATCCTAGATGATGTTTATATACTAAAGCAATCGACGAATACGAGATTCCTCAATAATCGAATCCCACCTCTGGTTGTTACAGAGAATCATAGTGGTTACTCGTAGATATGTATCCGGTCTTGGTGGTGCTTATGGAAACCGAATCTACTTCCTTCTCATCCATTATATCAAAGTAGAATCCAAAGACAAACAACACTAAAAAGTGCTCCAGTGATCCTCCACACTACCTACCTAATCAGCATTGAAATAATCATGTAGTTTCATATTTCCAGCTGTGTATCTCAATCCATTAGTAATTGTGCCATGAAGATATCTTAGAAGATTCCTCGCATCAATTCAGTGAGGATTAACCAACTATGAGCTCACAATGCTAACTACAAAACATTTGTTCAGACGGAGGTTCACTAAGAACATTAATGTGAATGAGTTTATGAAACTCAAAGGCATTTCCCAAATCTGGTTCGACATCACTACCATATAACTCCTAAAAGTTAAGATCCTCGAGGTAGTCATAGGCTTTCAATCCATCATACCAAATCTTTCCAATATCATTACCACATATTTTCCTTGAGATAGGAAAATTTCCCTTGGCTTCTACCTTACTTCAAGTCCTTGGTCCTTCATTTCAAATTCAGAAGCCAACTCCCTCTTACATTTGTGAATGAGAGGGTCTGCACCTATTAGAAAGAGGTCATCCAGATACAACACCCGTATGAGAGGCTTGTCATCTTCAACCTTAAAGTAAAAGTTATGATCGGCTTCAATCCCAGTGAGTCCCAACTTCATCAAGTAGCTATTGATCCTCTCATACCATGCTCGAGGTGCTTGCTTCAGCCCATAAAGAACCTTCTTCAACTTGCATACATGATATTTTCAATCATAAATCACAAATCCTTCAGGTTGCTCCACATAGACCTCTTCTTTGATCGAACCATGCAAGAACGCGGTCTTGACTTCCATATGCCATATACTTTGTCAGCAAAAACCTGTCCATGGGAGAAATGAACTATATTGTAACCGAGAAAGAGTTCCTGGCCGTGGTCCATTCCCTGAACAAGTTCCAACACTACATCACTGGCTATCAAACATTTATGCATACTGATCATGTTGCAATTAGATATTTAATGAATAAGCCTGATGTAAATGCACGTATCATTAGATGGTTACTTTTGTTTCAGCAGTTTGATTTGACTATCGTTGACAAACTGGGTAAAGAAAATGTTGTTGCTGACTTCTTGTCTAGATTGGATTTGCCTGTAGGTGAAGAAGGAACAGTGGATGACCAAATGCCAGATGAACATCTGTTTGCTATCTCAGTGCTCTCTCCATGGTTTGTTGATATAGCAAACTACTTGGTCTCAACACAGTTCCCTTCGCATCTATCCTCAAAGGAGAAGAGCATAATCGTGAGGAAGAGTGCCCCATTCACTTGGATCGGGGGAAACCTATTCAAACTTGGCCCCGATCAGATCTTGAGGTGTTGTGCTAGGGAGGAGGAATTCTTTGACATTCTCCTAACCTGTCATGATGGACCCTGTGGAGGCCACTTTGCAGCAAAGAGGCCTGCCTTCAAAATTCTACAGGCAGGCTACTATTGGCCCACTCTTCATCAAGATGTCAAAAGATACATCAGCCAGTGTGACCGATGCCAGAGGATGGGGAAATCAACTCCAAGGGATGAAATGCCTCTCCAACCTCAAGTGACCCTCGAGCCATTTGAGAAGTGGGGCATGGATTTTGTGGGTCCTATTAACCATCCTTCAAGGGAAAGGTCTTACATCATTGTGTGCACTGACTACCTGACAAAGTGGGCAGAAACAAAGGCAATCAAAGCAGCAACAGAAGAAAAGGTGGTTGACTTTTTAAGAGAGAACATCTTCAACAAATTTGGCTACCGAAGAGAGTTAGTCACCAATCAAGGAAGCCAGTTCACCTGCAACTTAATTGAAGACTTGCTCGCTCATCACAAGATCAAGCATAGGACTTCCACCCCATATCATCCTCAAGCAAACGGGCAAGTGGAAGTCACTAATAGAGCATTAGAAGGGATTTTGACTAAGGTGGTGAGCAGCAGCAGAAAGGATTGGGTAGATCACCTGGTTAAGGCCACTTGGGCCTACAACACCACTTGGAAGACCACAACCAGATTCACACCTTATGAGCTGGTCTACGGGAAGAGAACTCTGTTGTCAATAGAGCTCGAGTACACCACCTTGAGGATTGCAGCTCAGCTGGACCTAGATCTCAGCCATGCTCAACGTGAAACGTTATTGTAGATGAATGGGTTAGATGAACACCGAATGTAGGCCCTCCTCCACTCAGAAGTGGTTCAACTTCAAAGGAAGATATGGCATGACCGAGACCTTAATGAAAAGCAATTCCAGCCGGGAGATTTGGCGTTGTTGTATGACTCCAGACACAAGGATTTCAAAGGAAGCTGAGGACAAGATGGCTAGGACCATATACAGTGGAGAAGTGCAATGAAAATGGTTCAGTCCTTATCAGGACCATTGTGAAGAAGACATCCCCATGCTCGTCAATGGGCATCGACTGAAGATCTACAGGAAACCCCTTTCCAGGCAAGAGTTCATTGAAACTGTGGAAAAATCAGTGTTGGTAATAGAGAAGGGTTCTGCCTCTGTTCCGGCCACACCTTAATCATCATCAAAAAACAAAAAAAAAGGAATAAAAATATCCCTGAACAGAAACCTCTCTGAGGTGCTGAGGGCAGGCAGTAAGGGTGAAAACCTCATGGAGATGCCCTTGTTGTCTCTCAAAAAATAAAGAATTTGAATAAAAAGATGCTTGGGTGAAAACCTCTCTAAGGTTCCCAAGGAAGATAGTAGGGGTGAAAACCTCATGGAGGCACCCCTACTGTCTCTCTCTCTCTCTCAAAAAAAAAAAGAAAAGAGAAATAAAAAAGAAATAAAAAAGAAATAAAAAAGGGAATAGAAGCAAGTCTAATCTCTCAAGAATTATTGCAGGCTACAGGAATATAGTGCAGAAAGGAGGCCTCCCAAAACAAGGACAGGGGTCTGTACCAAGTTACCAGGCATCCTCACATACATTCCCTCCATGGACACTCATTTTTTCAGGATTTGGACACAATCTGGTCGAGGTTCAACCTTCTACAGGAAGTTTCAGGACTTTCAACAAGAAGTTCTACATTTCTACAGGAAACATCATGTAGAGCCTTGGGCAGGCTAGAATCGAATATGGAGAGGGATTTGAAGCTTGAAATCTGTTGATGGGGCATGAAACCACTCTTTTCTTCCACCCTCCACTTGTTTCATCTCCTTCCATCACCATTGCAACAATCTGGTTAGGTATTCCTGCACAGTCATACAAGAGTTCTGTTTCCTGAGATTAAATTTTTTCTTCCAAGTGATAAATCAAGCATACAGAGGCTCACACACTTTACCTATCAAGGCTCCATCAGGACCCTTCATCTTTGAATGCAATCCTAATCATTTCATCATGCATCCTAGGAGGAGAAGCAGCTACAAGATGTCCTACAGGAATCCTATAGCAGCTGATCCGGCAGGAGCACATACTATGGAGACACCTGCAGCTCAAATCAAATGAAGTCAGCGCATGCAGCATTTAACACCAAAGGGTCAGGTCCCAAAGTCTTGTATCCATCATCAGCCAATGAAAAAGGATCTCCAGCGCCCAGGCACCAAGCAGCAGCAAGAAAATCCAACATTCCACGTCCCGAAGCCTGCAAAACACGTCCACGGCGACACAGGTAAGTGTCTAACCTTATTTGTCGAATTGCATGAACTATACTCTAAAATTTGCATGACTATGAAATGTGTGGATTGAACAAGTTGGGTGGCCAGTCAACTGACCACCCACAGCCAGTCAGATGTCCTCGTGGGATCTGAACGAGCCCGGTTATGCCAAAGAGATGGGCAGTTGACACGTGGCAAGTGTCCAGTCGGGGAGAATCGACAGTGTGACCAAAATGTCGACAGTTAATGGCAGAAGAAAGGATTTGGTGGTTAGAGACACGCCCAAGAATGATGGCTATGACTTTGGCTAATAGATCGGCTTGGACAGCTCACCACTGTGCCATGAATTGCACAGTAATTTAAATTGCTTGGCCAAATAACTCATGGTGAATCACTGTCATTTGCACTTGCAACTGTTTTTGCAGCAGAGTATGCGTCCTCCTCCTCTGCAGTTTGTTAGCCCGAGCTTCTCGACCCGTTCCAACATCCTCCTGTGTCTCAGACTTTCCTAGAAGCATCGTGACATCCTTCAGAAGTCAGAAAATCTTTCTACATGAAGGAGCGCTATAGGAAACCTGGCATAACAAGGAAACCTGGATTGTCTACATCGAGGTTGGAAATTCTAAGAGAGGTAGGCCCGAAAACACCATTCCCATGCATGATATTTCAAAAGGTGGTGAATTCGATGTGCTCGTGTAGCAAAAATTAAAAGCAAGTCTCTCTGTGAATCCAAAATTGCAGTTTACTTGTGGTTGCATGAAATTTTCTTCGTTGGTTTGTGTCCAAGATTTTCTCCATGGGTCCTGAAGAAAATTCCTCCCGTAGAGAAGTTGAAACACTGTCAAGGCTAACTGGTGGGAGAAAAAAAATGTGAATTTTACATGATTATCTGTATGATGGAAATTTAGCTCTGCACTCTGTTTAGGGAAAGCAGAGTTGTCCTTCTGTACACGGGAAGTCGAGTTTTAGAACTGGGGAATTGATATGAAGTGGCATGACGGATACTGTTTTCAACGTTCTGAGGAGGAAACATGCATAGAATTCCCTTTCTTCTCAAAGCAAAAGCCAAAACAGAGCATTTTTCACCATGCGAGGAGGGTTTATCAGAAAGGAACCTTCAGATTCCAAGAAACTACGAGAAACTCCTGAGGTGGTAGACCTATTTTCCCGTGCAAACTAGATGACCTTCTGTGAAAAAATTCAAGGTCACGATGATGAAATAACAGAAGAATTCCTAAGGTCCCTGAAGCCTAAATCAAAGACATTAGCCACCATAAACTTCAGAGGGTTGACCCTAAAGCTCACCTCACAACTCATTACCAGAGTCACTGATCTACCAATGGGGGTACCCTAGGATAAAGAGGAGAGGAAATTGGGTTAAAAGGCTAAAAATAAATTCTTCTTACCAGAGGAACAGTTTTCAGAGGATAAGAATGGGATCTGGAGAACCAGCCTACAGCCATTTTGGAGCGAAGTCAACCTTCAAATTATGAAATATATTACCTGTGAAGGGCGATTCAATATTGTATATGGTTATCACTTCCGTTTGCTAACTGAACTCAAGCACAAAATGGATTTACCCACATAACAAAAGTTGAGCATCCCCTACTTCCTCCTGCAATCCTTGATTGAGTGTGCCACAAAGCTAAGGGAAGGGAAACCAGACCAGTTGGCCCATCATGGGCTTATCAAGCTCCTAGTAGAAGATGCACTCCATACCTATACTACCCCTCTCTCCGAGGAGATTTTTCGCAATATGTCTAAGGATGACGATATCCGAATTTTGGCCGAGGAACTCACTTCCTCCAGTAGCAAGGAGAAGGAGCACATGGAGGTAGAAAAGAAATCCAAGGGTCAGGAAACCCCGGGCAGACCACCAAAGCAAGGACAAAAAGAGAAACAAGAGAAAGGCCAAGCTGCTGAGGCCAAAATGGTGGGTGGAAAAATGACACAAGCACCTAGGGAGAAGAGATTGCAGAGTAGGGCAGAAAGGACTGAAAAAGTCCAAGCAAGTGAAGGCACACCTAAGGCAGCCACAACAAAGCTAAAGGAGAAGGCACCCCCAGCCAAGCAGGCCAGAACAGTGCCAACTGGTTCTACAGGAAGCCAGAAGGCCATTTCTACAAGAAATCCAAAAATTGTTTCTACAGGAAGCCAAAAAACGGTCAGCACAAGACTTTCTACAGGAAGTCTAGAAAAAGGGCAAGGGAAGGAAGAATCTCCTAGGATTCTAGCTAGGGAGGCAGCAACTATGCTGGCTGCCCTTAGCACATCTCCAAAGTAGCAAGAAAAGTGGAAGAGGGAGCCTTCCATGTATTTTAAGGCGAGAAGAAGCACGAGGATTAAAACTGGTATACCAAAGGAGAAATAGTCCAAAGGACCAATTACAGTTGAAGACACCCCATCCAAACAAAAGACATCCATCACATATGAGTGGGGAAGCTTGAAGACATCCACATGGAAAGAAAGGATGGAAAAATTGAACTCAGAGGCCTCTCTACATGATGCCAAGGCTGCTCTACAGGAAACATTGGCTAGGCTGAAGGAGACCGAAAATATGGAGGAAAAAGTAGTCAAGTCATCATTGGAGGAAGAGAAGGATGATACCACTATGGAACTGAGCCCCCAGCCTAGCCTGGGCTCTTATTATAACTTCTTAGAGGCCGGGAAAATCATTCCTCAAAAATTCATTGTGCCACTTTTCCTAGCACTAAAGGAAGAAAGAGTAAGGACCCACACTTGGATGAAGATCGCTAAATCCAAGGGGGTGGCAGATATAGGTATTATGGAGGAAAAGCTCAAGGAGGCCCAAAGAGAATTGGCAAGGGTACGGCATGTGGAGAGCTACCAGCAGGCCAAGCTACGAGAAGAGAATGAGCTGCTTAGACAGCAACTACAGTCACAAGGACAGAGGAAAGAAGACAGGCCTCACCTCTTGGGAGAATAGCAGCAACAGGAGGAGGCCACAATAGCCAAAGATACCACAGAAGAGCCTCAAAGAAAGGAAGGAATGCAACCTGAACTTGAGACATTAAACCGACAACTACATGAAAGAGAATTGCAAGCAGGCTTAGAAATATAGTCTCTAAAGCAGCAGATACAAGAGAAGGAGGCCCAACTGGCCTGCATGGCCAGTTGGGCAATGGTATCTCTGTAATGTAGGCAGCCGGCCAAATCCTACGCCCTATACCTCAAGGATAAATGGCTGCAATTTTAGATCAACACTTCGGCACAGAGGGGTATCACCCAAATCCAAAACCCCCACCAATTCATGGCTTTATGTAACAGCAGTTCGTCAGAAGACAAGGCCAAGCTATCAGAGTTCTACCTTCATAATTTGTCCCTTCCCAACATGACCTTGTGGGACCCCAACACAGCAGTAGGGGACATGCAGCTTATCGCCATGACCTCATGGCTAAACCATGAAGAAAAGAGAGCAGTAGAGGTCAGAAATGTCATGTACCGGGAACTACAGGAACCACTGTTGATTAGAGCAGAGCCAGGGGACCCCTCAGCATTGATATCCACCCACCAGCACCTAGAAAACAACTCTCAGGCCCTGCTAGAGTACATGGATCATCAAGCTCAGGCCATAGCACATTTTAAGGAGATGGAGTGACTATTGGGGGACAACTGTGTTCATGCTTGCACCCGTAAGTGGAACACGTTGTCCCACAGCCTCAAAATCAGGGAATACCACACCCTAAGTGGAATGAGGAAGGCCTTGGCATGAGTGCCTCTCTACAAAAAGTCTGTGTAGAATCTTCAAGCCAGCTGGATAGGCCTCAAGTTAAGTCCACCTTTGCTTTTGGGGTTGCTAGAAGGAGGCATAGAAGAAGAGGAGCATAAGGAGTGGCAAGAGGTGGAAAGGAAGGCCGGATTCCATGATAGCGAAGAAGATATTACTTCATAAGCCTGGGATGTGAGGGAGGCGATCAAAGAAATTAAGGACGAGGAGCTGGACTACTTGCTCAGAGGATGAGCAACCCATTTAGTAGGGGGGTGATGATGAGCCCCGAATTGGGTAACTTATTGGGCTCATTTTTCCTAATTTTCCTTGTTCAATCCTTGTTCAATCCTCCATTTTTCATAGATTATACATTTTTTTAGTATGTTTATGTTTTTTGAACGAATAAGGGTGGTCACTCTAGCTAGGAGGCTAATACGTGGTTATTTCAGGTTTTTTGGACAAATGTTGGAGCAAAACGAAGCAATCATGGGCTATGTGACAGCCAAGCTTGAGTTGAGGATTTGTAGGGGGGTTGTGTTTGACATTAAATGGCCCTTCCTCGGGATCTCCACCCTTAACTACGAGCTCACAGGCCACTAAAACGGATCCTAAAGGCAGCCAAGCAGATTTTGGGAAAGGGACTGTCTACTATCAGTTGGGACACCCGAGTCCCTTGAATTTAGGAGGCCTGCTAGGCCCCTCGTGATGTATAGATAAGAAGGCCTCAAACTTCGTAGTTTACTTTTGAAACCATTGCATTTTTTGCACTATAGTGTTGTCACTTTCAGCTCATTTGCTTGTAGCCATTGTGGTATAACTTTCGGTTGATGACTATTTTTTGATAATGACAAGTAATCCTCTTTTGTATCAGCTCTGAGTTCTTTATAGGAGCCGTAGCTCTTAGGGTTGGGCCCAACTTGAGAGCCAAGGCCTCCTTTAATGTATTGTTATTTTTCCTTTATGCATCTTTGTTTATCCTTTATGCATTTTCAAAATTATTTTTGATTAGGCACATTAAATTGTGATGATTAACTAGGTCACTATTGATGGTTAGAAAATCTTTTGATGTTTAGATTAGGTCGGTAGGATATCAACAGGGAAAAAAGCTCCAGAAAAATGCCAACGAGCACCTTTGGTTTCACCTCTCCCTCATAGGATCAAAGTAACCTTGTTGTCCCAAACAAAAACACTATTTTTTCTTTGCCATGCAATCACTAGTGTACGATTTTCATTTTCAGAAGTTGGTTACATGTTCAGATCTTTGAAATGTTTCGTTGCATAGTTAATATATATGGTTCCCTTTCAAATAAAGCATTTGTTCATTCACTTTACTATTAGCTAGATTAGACTAGGTTGGTATAACTAGGACTGTGATTACATGCAAGTCTTTGTTGGTTCAGTTGGAAATACACCGTGCAGAGCACCTCTACCACTTCTTCATCCACCCAAACTTCATCAGAACCTTCTGTTCCATCTCCTAACTCGGTTTCTCACCCCATGTTTGTCATCTTTCCCACATAACCCTACCTCTTCGTGCAACCATTGTTTGAGCCTTCTTTGAGCAAATTCAGCCATCTACACCTTCCCCCAACTCCATCCACCAGTCCCTAAACCACTTCAGACCCCTATCTACCTCCATACCCATTCCTTCATCTTTACTCACTCATCCATCCTCCAAAATCCCATTTCTAAACTTCCTGTAGAAATTCCTAAACATCATGTAGAACCCCTGCACACTTCCTGTAGAAGCTCACATATGAGGTTTATTGATAGCCATAAATCTGTGAAACTCTCTCAAAGGGTGTTAGGGACACCATAGGCCCTCTCTTAACCTTCCCGACCTCTTCCAAGCATTTCTCCTCATCGATCCACCTCTGCACAGTCAAGAATAGTGAAAGCCTATGCATGAGAAATTTGACGACCGATTCAAAAATACAAAAATATGTTTTCTTCAGATAGAGGTAGTCTAGACACGTGTATTTTACCTTCCTAGAAGTAATGGCATCTCTTTTAGTAGCTTGTATTCTCTTCTTTGCATCAGTAGGACTAGCTGGTAGAATTATGGTTTGCTAGGGTTTGTGCTTTCCTTCAGTTTTCAAATTCTTTTCGCAAGAAGATTAGCTTCCTTTGAGTTAGCTTCCATCCATCAGTTAACAAGCTTCTTCTCAAAGCTCATATAAGTTGGCTTGAGCCCCTAGCGAACTTGTGCTAGCTAACCAAGTGACAGTTGCGGCAAGAGCTAGTACTTGTGCATACAGTACTGTCGCTTCCAAGTTTGTTACGAACTACCGCGTTGATAAAAGTATAGAAGGGAGTCCCAGGAGTTACAGCATTATTGCTGCAATAGTGGATCTTAGCGCTAGTCACCAACTTAGGGATGTTTTCTGCAATTTCTCTGATGCACTCCTCCGTGTCTGGAATATTTTCCTTAGTGATACTTCTGAAATGTTGAGCCAACACTTCTTCGATACTCTTGTGAGAGGTTTGGATCTACCCTTTGTTATTAAAAATCATAGAAATTCTGTTGTGAGCCCTATTAGCTATAGTGGATTTATGAAAAAAATTAGTATTACGATCCCCTTCTTTGAGCCATTGAATTCGAGACTTTTTCCTCCAAAATATTTCCTATTGTTGGCAGAATTTCTCCCATTCTTGATGGTGTTTATCAACTTGCTCACTTTTTTCATTATCAAAACCCATTGTGATCAATGCTTGATTGAGTTCCTGTAGTTAGGCTTCCACTGCCTTTTCTCCACAAAGTTGTGGCCAAAGACCTCCTTCTTCCATTCTTTGAGTCTGAATTTAATACGCTGAAGTCTTTTGTGTAGGATGAACATATTCATGCCGTGGATCTGCAGATCTTCTGCCCACCATGTTTCAATGTTGTTGATGAAATTGGGGTGGGACAGCAAGATATTCTCAAACCTGAAGGGTCTGTTTTTGGGAGAACTAAACCCCTTGAGTTCTAATTGTATCGGCCAGTGATCATAACCCCCAAAGGGGAGAACCTTAGCTGTTATCTCTCTATTTGATAGCATAAGCTCCTCTGAGATAAAAAAAATCTATCTAACTTGGAGGTGACCTCAGCCTCACCTCCTCTTTTGTTGTTCCAAGTATAAAGGCCATTATGCATTGCCGAGTCAACTAGATTCATATCATTTGTAAAGGTTTGGAACAATTCAGACTCTTTATTTAGCAATCTGATGCCTCCTTTTTTTTCTGAAAGTGATTTAATCATATTAAAATCTCCTCCCAAGACCCAAGGTATTTCTTCATGTCTTCTTCTGAGCTCTGCCAAGGAGTTTAGTAGTCTTAGTTTCTCATCTATTCTTTGTGGCCCATAAACATTTGTGGCGAGTAAAGTGTCCACAACTCTCACTGGTTTAAAAATTACAGAAAGATAATTTCTTGATGCATCCGCATCTAATATACTATTTCTATGGGGGTTCCATAGAGTGAATATGTCACCCACTTTGTTTTCTCCTTTCACTTCAAGAAACTCAAATCTGTACATCCATTTTCTATGTATTTTCTTTAACTTTTGAATGGAACATTTTGTTTCCTGAATAAAGATTATATCCAGTGTTGCTAGTTTCATTCTCTTCCCTAACATTCTTTGTTTTTTTTTACTGCCTAGACCTCTGATATTCCAAGATATGAAATTCATAATTAAAGATTTGTGAAAGAGTACCTGGTTAGGTCTTTCATCTTACCCGAATCTATCATTATCTTTCCACACTGCATCAAGAACTCATTTTTATTTTTCCTGCCCCTATTCTTTCCTGGATTTCTAGATGCTAATCCTGGAGTTGATTTCATAGTTTACGCACCTTTGTGCTCCTACTTGTGAATACTTTTACCTTTATCCGACCCTCTTTCCTAGGTTTTCCATAAAAATAACTATTGTATCTGAGAGAATTCTTCCAGAGGTATTGATTGTATTCGTCCCTTGGATCCTTGCCTCAAGAATCCTTCCAGATCCATGTTTTCCTTGTCTAGAATTTCCTGTAATTCATGATCTTCCAGATCTATTTCGCTTTAAGTCATTTCCTAGCCCATTTCCATTTCTGCATCACTCATAGTAGTCTCATTTTGATGTACCATATCTTGAGAGTGTTTTCTATCTTCTTCCTTTTCTTTTTCATTAGGATCTTTCTCATGAGATAGATCATATTTCGTGTTTTCTTCATTCTCATCCAACACTTGAAACTTGTTCTGAATGACTTTCTGCCTTTCGTTTTGTTGTTGCTTCATTCCCTTTTTCCCCCCTTTACTTCTGCTTGCCACTTTCTGAAAGCTTTATGTATCCTTCAAATTATTGAGGTATTATTTGTTGTCTACTTTACCGAGAGGGCAATCTCTAAAGAGATGTCCATGTTCATGGCATATATGGCATCTGAATGGGATATGCTCGTAGTCCACGGTCTGCACCCACTTGTCATCAAAAACTTCCAAATTAGCCTCATCCGGAAAAGCTTCTGATAGATCCATTTCCACACATATTCTTACAAAGGAAGTATATTTCCCTCTTCTTCTCGCTTCAGAAACTTTGACAAAACGTCCTAGTTTATTACCAATAGCTACTAGCGATTCAGTTTGCCAATAATCAAGAGGTAGAGAATATAGCCTTACCCATACTGGAACTGAGGTGAAGGTCTCCTGCTCTCGGATGAAGTTCATCATCCAAGGCCTCATATAGGGACCAGCTGTTGCATAAAAGTAGGGTCCTCCTTCGAATATTTTGTCTTTGTCTTCAACGTTTGAGAACACGAGTGTGAAGAATCCCTTTGACCCAAGGTGTAGGTCAATGCTTCCTTTGGGCTTCCAATGATACTTGATCCACATTTGTAAAGCTTTTTCAGTGGGCCATAGTCCCATGAATTTATAAACAATGGCATAGTTTGCCATGTGTTCTCTGTATGCTTGCAGAGCAGGATCATTTAATATTACTCTTGGAGTGATTTCAAATTTAGGCTTGCATGGTCCCTTTTACCTTGGTTTTGTGAACCAAGAGTTTTCTCTTCTTCCTCCTTGTCCCTTATGCTACTGTTTACCTTGATCTTAGTCCCCTCTGTCCCCTTATCATCATCTCTGTTTTTTTCCCCAGTGACACCTTTGTTGTTTAAATCCATTGTTTTTCCTTTGCTGGATACCGCGTCCTTGTAGGAGGGAGCCGAGCTCCCTCCTTTGCTGCCCTCCATCAGAAACTGTCTCTGCTATCCTCTGAACTATCACCGCATGCTCCCGCTGTTTTTCCTCCTCCTTAGCCAAGTCTCCATCCAAAATGCACTAAATTAACTCCCACTATTTTCGAAAAAACTCATTATGGTTGGTCCACTATCATTTTGCAAAGGGAAAATCAATTTTCTCCACTTATAAAGGGTCATCACTCACTCTTATTCACTTCCAATTTGCCCATTTAAATTTCCAACACTCCATCTCATCTAATCAAGGCGATTATTTCATACAAAGAGAGTTTTTTTCATCCATAACTCGAGTTCTCAAACCGTGTTACGCAAATAACTATGTTTCTACTATGCATATACCACAAAGCTCCTCCATTAGCTATCCAAGGTTGTGATCACCCCGAAATAGTTTCCTCCATCATTTTAACATTGTTCTACTTCTAATACATGTTGGTGGTCTATCTTAAGGTTTAAATCTTGTCTCATTCCTCTATGTTGTGCTTGTTATGCCTCATGTCTACTTCCTCGGGTTTTTGGAATATCGTTAACAAGGTTTTCATTACTTTCATGTCAAAGGGCTGCTAAAACCTATATCCATCTATTTTTACACCATCATATATCCTAAACTAACCCTCCTAGACATTCTCCATCAAATCAACTCTCAAAATTCATCAATTCTACCTAAACCGTGGATAAACTACACCTTTTAAACTACACGTCTCTCTTTTCCTTATTTGGAAACCTTCCACTCACCCAAATCCTGTAATTCCACTTTTCTTAACTTCCTAAACTCCCTCACTATCCCCTCAAATTTTCTTGGAATTTTTTCATATCCCTATCCCCCTCATTTCCCTAAAACTCCACACATTTATTGACAATTGCGTTTTTTCTCATAGTCAAACCCTAGTTTCTATCCTAAGAGCTAAATGTTGACATGGAATCTGAAAACTGTGAACAAAGGAAGCATAGGGGTGTACATGTGACCGTACATGAACCTACATCAACCCATGAGGTCTACTCATCTCCCTTCATTATAAAATCATTTGAAGATGCACATTATATTACATTTTTCCAAAGAATTGAAGAATTGCAGTATCACGACCAATGGACTAGTGCTTTTGCCACCAAACTTAAAAAGAAAAAAGTGACCATAGCATGAGCTTAATTCAATGTTTCTTGCAAAATTATCTCTGCAGCTGCAGGGATTCCATATGCTCGAGAGATTTGGTTGAAGAGAGAATACCTTGACCTTCAAAATTACAAGAAGTACCTAAAGGAACCATACAAGGTAGCTTCAACATATATTTTTCCATTCAAGCATTTTTTGGATAGATATACCCCTCTGATGAAAATGATCATGAAGAAATTCACATGTGAGAGTAAATATTCTAGGGTGTATAAGTAACAGATGAAGCTTTTGATGAATTTCACTAATGTTCAGAAAATCAATTTGTCTCATTATTTGTACAGAAGTGTGATTAAAATGAGAGAAATGGTGCAAAAGCTCAGAGAGAATCACCATACTAGTTTGTTTCATCATGGCTTAGTGAAAGTGCTAGCATTTCATGAGTTAGCACAAGAAAATCTCTCTTGGGATCACTTTTCAAGTTGATCTTTTCCTCCATATTCTTCTCCTAGGTCTAGTGGTGAAAAAACACCTTCAAGATCATGAGTGCCATAAGAGGTTGCTTCTTCAAGCAGACCAACCTAGATGAAGGACAGGGTAGAATTATTTGAGACATATGCGAGAGGTGATAGGCTTGTGTTTTCTCAAAGGATTATTGAAAGGGCCAAGCCTACAACATGTGAACAAACAATTTTCTCAAAGCATGAGGAGTCCTCTCATCGAGGTACAAATATGTCAGATATGGAGAAAGTATATTAGGATAGAATTGAAGATGAGATCATAAGGGATAAGGAGGCTAAGATCAAGAGATTGGAAGGAAAATTGGTAGAGGTAAATACTCTAATAACATTCTTGTAACAAGAGAATATGCAATTGAAAGTGAACCAAATGATCCAAGATAAACGGGGAGTTGTTTCAAGGAAGGAAGATGCAAGGGCGAAAGCAGTGGCTAAAATGAAAGTGTTAAAAGGTAAAGGAAAACAAAGTACATTAGGGAGACCAAGAACAAGATCATCTAAGATAGCACTTGAGCTACAAAGTGAGGTTTCTCCACCAAAAGAAGAGATTATGGTAGATGACCTAATCATTATAGAAATCAATGAAGATAGGGTATATTGGCTTGATAAGATCAATGGACACCTTGAGAAGCTCCTCAGGAAGGAAAACATGGCCAATAACTTTCCAAGGCATATGGTTATGCATGACTACACAATAAACAAAATATCCCAAGTTAGAGTCAAGCATTTGAAGAGCAAGCTCAACGAAAACCTAACAGGCCAAATGGAAAAAGGGAATCTCGATTTACTCTCTCACGCCTCCCTCATGGCATAACATATCATATTATAACAAATCATATTATGAGGAATAGTAGAGATCAAATTGGTAACCAAGGTTTTAAAGTCATGTTGTTTATTTCATTTTCTCAAAATAAATACCATCATCAAATCATAAAACTAAAGTGTCATGTCCAAGTAAAAATGTTACTGTGGGTCCACTATCATTTTGCAAAGGGAAAATCAATTTTCTCCACTTATAAAGGGTCATCACTCACTCTCATTCACTCCCTGTTTTCTCATTCAACTTTCCAACACTCCATCTCATCCAATCAAGGTGATCCTTTCATGCAAAGAGAGTTTTTTGCATCAATAACTCGAGTTATCAAACTGTGCTACACAAATAACTATGTTTCTGCTACGCATATACCATGGAGGTGCTCCATCATCTCTCCAAGGTTGTGAGCCCCCTGCAGTTGTTTCCTCCATCATTTTAACATTGTTCTACTGCTAATACAGGTTGGTGGTCTATCTTAAGGTTGAAATCTTCTCTCATTCCTCTCAACTATGTTTGTTATGCCTCATGTCTACTTCCTAGCATTTTTGGAATATAGTTAACAAGGTTTTCATTATTTTCATGTTAAAGTGCTACTAAAACCTATATCCATCTCTTTATACACCATTATATATCCTAAGCACACCCTCATAGACATTCTCCATGAAATCCACTCTCAAAATTCATCATTTCTACCTAATCCCTAGACAAACTACACCTTTTAAACTATAGGACTCTGTTTTCCTTGTTTGGAAACCTTCCACTCTCCCAAATCATGTAATTCCACTTTCTCTAGCTTCTTAAACTCCATCACTATCCCCCGAAATTTTCTTGGAATCTTTTAATTTCCTTGAAACCCCCTTACATTTATTTACAATCCTGCGTTTTCGCATAGTCAAAACCCTAGTTTCTATCCTAAGAGCTAAATGTTGACATGGAATCTGAAAACTCTGAACAAAGGAAGCATAGGGGTGGACATGTCATCAAACATGAACCTACATCAACCCATCACATCTTATCATCTCCCTTATTTATAAAATCATTTGAATATGAATGTTGCCTTACATTTTTCCAAAGAATTGAAGTATCATGACCAATTGACTAGTGCTTTTGCCACCAAAATTAAAAAGGACAAAGTGACCATAGGAGGAGTTTAATTCACTATTTCAAGGAAAATTATCTTTGCAACTGCATGGATTCTAAACATTGGAAATATTTGGTTCAAGAGAGAATACCTTGACCTTAAAAATTATAGGATGTACGTGAAGGCACCATACAAGGGAGCTCCAACATATATTTTTCCATTCAAACATTTTTTTGGATAGACATACCCCTCTCATGAAAATGATCATGAAGAACTTCACATGTGAGAATAGATATTCTAAGGTGTGTAAGTACTACATGAAGATTTTGATGCATTTCTCCAGTGTTCAACAAATCAATTTGTCTCATTATTTGTACAAAAGTCTAATTAAAATGAGAGAAAAGGTGCAAAATCTCAGAGAGAATCACCATACTAGTTTGTTTCTTCATGGCTTAGTGAAAGTGGTGGCTTTTCATGAGTTAGCATAGGAAAATCTATCTTCGGATCACTTTTCAAGTTGATATTTTCCTCCATCTTCTTCACCCACGTCTAGTGATGAAACAACACCTTCAAGCTCACGAGTGCAGTAAGAGGTTTCTCCTTCAACCAAACCAACCAAGAGGAAAGACACGGGACAATTGTCTGAGACAAATGCAAGAGGTGATATGCTTATGTTTTCTCAAAGGATTGTTGAAAGGGCCAAGCCTACAACATGTGAACAAACAGTTTCCTCACAACATGAGGAGTCCTCTCATCGAGGTAAAAATATGTCACATATGGAGAAAGAATATGAGAATTGAAGACGAGATCATGAGGGATAAGGAGGCTAAGATCAAGAGATTGGAAGGCAAATTGGTAGAGGCAAATTCTCTAATAACATTCTTGTTGCAAGAGAATATGCAATTGAAAGTGAACCAAATGATCCAAGATAAATAAGGAGTTGTTTCAAAGAAGAAAGATGCAAAGGGAAAAGAAGTGGCTAAAATGAAAGTGTCAAAAGGTAAAGGAAAACAAACTACATTAAGGAGATGAATAAGAAAAGCATCAAAGACAGCCCTTAAGTTACAAAGGGATGTTTCTCTACCAAAAGAACAGATTATGGTAGATGACCTAATCAATAGAGAAATCAATGAAGGTAAGGTATATTGGCTTGATAAGAACAATGGACACCTTGAGAATCTCCTCAAGAAGGAAAACATGGCCAATAACGTGCAGAGGCATATGGCTATGCATTACTACACAATAAACAAAATATCCCAAGTTAAAATCAAGCATTTGAAGTGCAAGCTCAAGGAAAACCTAATAGGTCAAAAGGAAAAAAGAGAAGCTCTATTTTCATTCTGAGGCCTCCCTCATGGCATTGCATATCATATTATACCTTCACTCTGCAATTTTGAGAAGATTTGGAAATTTTTTGTCATTTTCAAAATTTTGGTGATTTTTGACTGTTTTAAAAACATAGTGAAAGTTATAAGCGTAGTGCCTTGGGGCTACAATTTCATATCATATATCCAAATGCCAAAAACTTTATATCCCTCTATAGATATTGACGTAAGGATCTCATATATCTCCTTTTTGAATCATGTTAACAAACTCATTAGCAGAAAAATAAGTAAAAAGGTCACTTTCTACCACTATTTGAAGGAGGAGCTGCACTTATATAGCCACCTTAGGAGAATCAATTTTTGAAGGCCTTCCTATGGGTCATTTGCAAAAATTCAAGTTATTCCAGAAACAAGACAAGAAATTTTAGTTCACCATTCTCTTATTTTTAAAAATTGATTTCTTGAAGGCTTCCAATTATAGATCAATGCGCTAAGCTTATAAGTGTCGCTAGCTTTTTGAGTTCATTTTCGTGAGATCTTGGTTTTGTGATGTAATTTTGATATTTTAAATACTTCATGATGTAGTTATGGAAGAAGTTAGCGTGATACTTTGCTTTTGTGCTTAATTAGGCCTCATAAATGAATCAAAACTGAAATGAAAGTCCAAGACAAGAGTTTTTGTTTGACCTTCTCACTCTCTCTTGTTGGTTAAGAGATTCTTGGGAATTGTTCCACCACTTAGGGATTCCACCCTTGAAGGTGGGGAAATGGCTGGTTTGAGTTTATCATTTCTCATTTAATGAGAAGGGTTGGACTTGAAATGATGGGACTTGTATATTTATGCTTTCGTAGAGTTAATAAAGGAGCAATTGCAACTATTTTTCAAGAATACTTGTTCAATGAGTTTGTGGTGTTGTTTCCCTTCTCTATCACTTTCTTATTTATTGATGAATCCATATCTCTTAACATGTTTATCTTTCTTCATGTGATTTTACTACTTACGATCATATAGGAATAATTATTTTATTCAAAGCTTTGTTTATGTGGGAAATCATGTTTATGTATTTCTTCTTCTTCTAGATTAATGAATTCATGCTAATACATGCTCATTAAGATTTTTTAAAGCTTGAGACCCTACAATACATTGATCAAAATCTCTAATCCACCACAAACATTGTTATCTTGCTCCTTTTTATTCCCACCACTACAAACCTTTAACACTTTGATCTAATTTCTTGCTCTCATTTCTCGTCAAGCAACCTAAAAACCCTAAATTCCAAACACTCAAACAAAACCTATACATCTAGCCTAAAATATATTTCTCTTGGAGTCATTGAGTGAGAAATCCTTAGAGAGATCACTCTCTTGTTTAGAAGGGCTAGTTTTTGAATAGCAAGTGGTTTGAAGTTACCTCTTTCCATCTCCTCCTCAGTGTGGGACATTGTAGGGGATAACTCAACATATGTGAGCTATGAAACAAGGGGATGGGTGAGTTT
>APFE030497472.1:129378-140106 GCA_000404065.3 Pinus taeda | reverse complement strand
GATGCTCCTCGCAGGGAGTCTCTATCCCTTATATATGACTCATACATGCAATACCACGGGCCAATACCGTGGGTTTTATTAATACCATCTATCTAATACTACAGCCCATTTGCAACTAATGGTGGTTCCGTTATTAATTGCGGATTAACCACTTACAATTATTAATATGGGCTTTATTGACTCTTGACTATGACGTGATCCCATTACATAAATAAGGGGGTTAGGGTGGGACCCAACACCATACAATGATAATGTGCCTCCCAAATCATCTTGGCATTTCTCTTGAAGGAAAACGAAGATGGCCCAAGTACGACAATAGTGCATCTTAGAGGTGGAAGTCTGAAACCCATTTTCTTATGATTAATGCCTAGTGTGTGGTAGTGAAATTAGAGTCACTATTGTACAATCATGGCCACCCAGAGATCTTATGGCCACAAGAGTTAACAATTGTGTTTAACACCACAATTAGGGGCCAATTAAGGCAGTCTACAACATGATTAGTGTTACCCTTCTTGTATTAGATGTTCAGGTGGTACTGTTCCAAGAATCTAGAACATTTTTTATGGAAGACAATCTATAACTTTCCTTATGTCTATATGAATTGCAAAGGCTTGTGATCAGTGTGAACAAATGTCCCCTTCCCCAAAATATAATGCTTCCACTATCATCATGGAAACATGTTGGAGTATGTCTCCTTATCATAGGTGGGGTATCTCTAGAAAGCATTAGAGAGTGTTTCATTGTGATAGTCCACTATATGTCTTGACTAAGTGAGGACTACATTGTTACAAGAGTCAAAGGCATCTATCTCTGCCTCAAATGACTATTGCAAGTTTGGAAAGGTGAGGATTGGTGAAAAGAAAAGGTGGTGTTTTAGATCCATGAATTCTTTCGTTGTGACTCAGATCAAGAAAACTTTGTTTTAATTCCACATTTAGTCACTTGACTTAAGGACCAAGCGATATGAGAGAACCCCAAAACGAACCTTCAGTAGATTTTAGCAAAGACCAAGAAGCTACAGAGCTCTGATAGAGTCATCTCGGACGCACAATCCTAGATAGTTTGGATCTCGGCTGGGTACACATGCACCCCATGTTTCATCCACATTTTACCCCAAATATTGAAATATTTACATGCCAATAGGGCATTCCTCCATATTGGGATATAACTTATGTTCTTGAAGGGTTCTCAAGACCTATTGAATGTGCTCCAAATGTTGTGCCCATTTTTTGTTGAGGATGAGGATGCCAGTCAAATATACAACCATAAACGAGTTTTTGAACAACTTAGGATATCATCCATCATCCTCATGAACATTACTAGAGCATTAGTCAAGCCAAATATTATGACCAACCACTCAAAAATGCCTTCTTTAGATTTCAAGGCTAACTTCCATACATTGTTTGTTCAATTGGAACTTGATGATAGCTTGACTTCAAATCAATCTTAGTAAATAACTTGAAACCCTTAAGCTGATCAAGAAGATCGTCAATCTAAGGGATAGGGTATCCATTCTTTATAGTAATTTTGTTAAGTTTTATTCAATAATACATAGTCTCCATGTCCCATTGTTCTTTTGAACCAACACAATTGGACTCCCATAAGGTGATGAGCTTAGTTGTATGTGGCCTTTCTGGATGTCTTCATGAATATGAAATGTTATTTCCTCATTCTTTAAGAGAGAGCACTTATATATTCAACCATTGGGTAATTTAACACAGGCTTCATTTTTATCAAGTGTTTGACCTAGCAGTGGAGAGGCAACCACACCGATGGAGCGAAGATATCTCTATATGTCTATACAATCTTGTCCAAATACTTTTGTTGTATGAATAGGCCCCATGATCAATTTTTTGTCATTGCAGTGATCTTTCTTTCACCTTTTTATTGAATTATGAAAAGGATAAACATTGTAGTTTGAGAGATTACCTTTCAACACTATTTTACTTATGTCAATGAAATTGCGATATTTGGAACTACTTATGGTAAAATGTAGAGTTGACCTCCTAGAGTAATAATGACACTATAGGGATGATACTCATAAATAACATGATGTTTCCACATATAAGGTTCTCCTAAAATATCATAAACTTCAAGTGAGGAAACATCACACAATACCTCATCTTTGGAGGGCTTACTATTGTAAGACAAGTAACAATGTTGGCTGACACAAATGTATCATCCTTGGAACAACCAACCAATGGTTTTTGGTTGGCGGTGTGGCACTATCAGAATCGTCAATATCCTGATGACCTTAACTGAGATTAGGTTCTTCTAGTTCCCACTATCAATGATGAAATGTAGTGGTGTTCCCTTCACCCACAACTATGAATGGAAGAGGTGTTCCCCCTCTTCGGGCTCCTTTAGCTCTTCTGGTTGTATATTTGCGATCATGATGTTGGAATTAGGTTCTACATCAATGATTTTCTTTCCTTTAACCTATTATAAATCAAAATCAAAGTTAGAATCCATTTATTTTTATTTAAGCTTCATGAACAATGATTGTTTTGAGCAACATTCAATAGTGTTATGTTATGGGCTATTATGGAACTCATACTACTTTCCAATGTCCTTTTTTGACTCCCCATCACTATTATTTTCCTGTGGCTTATGCTATTTGTCTTGAGTTTTCTTCTCTTTACTCTAACACTGTGATTTTAAGCCACATTTTCTAGGTTTTTGTTGTAGTGGATTTGCAGACCCAAACTCCCACTTATTCCTCTGCTTGAATTTATTCTCAAATTTGATAACATATCAACAAACAAGTATTAGTGAGGAGATATCTAATAAATCCATCTTCATTGGGATGTACCTATGTAGCCCACTACCATACTTCAAGTGCCACTCAAAGTTTCTCATACCCACCTTTAAGCACAAGGTATGGAAAATATTAATGTACTTCAGCATCATCTAGTCTCTCTCATGTCGTAAGTTGTCCATATTGTTTGTACTTGACATCATAGTTAACTACATGGTAGAATTCCTCCTTAAGTGCACTAAAAAAGATTCTCAAGTGTGTCTTTCCTTTAATATCATAGACTCATCTTCATTTTGTCTCTCCTAGTAACCTTTTGACCAATCTTTGACCTTGGAAAGGGCTTTCAGGTTAACAAAGCTTATCTTTTTATTATCGATTTTTTTGGACAAAGTAATAACATTATAATAGATTTCACATTTCTCTTGAGCATCTTGTATATATTTGGCTTTGAAATAAGGGGATATCAAAGTTAACTTGTGCATTTAAGGGTTTCACACTCTATATTTTTTGCCGATTGAAGGCACCTTGACCATTGTTGGAAGTTGTCGAAAAATTCCTCATTCCTCTGTCACGCGAGTGCTTCCTAGAGAAATAGTGTGATAGGCTCCCAAACTACATCATCTATTTTCTATTCCACCATGGGTGTTACTTGGGTTGGAAAGAGTGATATTTTCCAAGTGAAACTAACTCGAAACCTAACTCTTTGTACATTGACCTCATCAGTGACATGCACTGAGAAAGAATAAGGAACATATTTCTCGGATACAACTAATCTAGGTTGCACAAGGAATCGAAAATAGAGGTAGAAAAGGAGATGAAACACACGAATATAGAAATTTAACAGAGAGCACAATAATATACTGAAAACACAACTTTGATTAATAGATAAAATAGTAGAATATTTTAGAACATGAACTAGTTAAAATGGTGGTAGTTATCTTTGAAGAGAGAAATGAAAGCAACACGCATTCACAAAAGACATTATAAGAGGCTGAAAGAAAGGATTTTTAACATAAAGAAAGAACCTTGGAGTTCTAAAACCCTAACCCTAGAAGATGAAGCACCAAAAGTTTTGTGGGCCTTAAGGAGTTTAGTTGGTACATCAACTTACCAATGGTGCAACTTTTGCATCCAATATTTGTTTTAGGTGCATAGTAGCTCATTAGAAAGATCTATATGAGACCTACAACTTTCAAAAAGGGAAAAAACATGACATGCCAATACTTTTCCCCTCTAGTTTCCAAAAAACATCGCTTAGGGCGACAAAACAACCCCATAAGTTAGGGACTAACAAAAAACCATAGAAACACTACCAATAGGATAAAAAACAGTTGCGTTAGTGGAAGAGGTGGATGGCCACTGATATACACCTTCATCAATCCTTCCCCCTTAGGAAGCAATAACCTCCATTGTGCCAATTTCCCTCATCATATGGGGAGACTTTGTTGAATTTGGTTCCTAGTGAGCCACTTGCGTCAGTGAAGAAGCCACCTTGCTTTGATAACCTGATAGAGTTGTTTGTGCCACTGGTGAGTATTATTTGTTTGAGTGTCCATTATCTGATCCACTATACCTATTCAATGTTGTCATGATTGATTTATATGGTGGTGAATTGTTTAGTTTCCTTTGAGGTGTCGAACAGAGGTGGAAAATATGGTTGAAGCAGCTACATATTAAATACTTGGTGCAAGCCAAGGAAAAGGGGGATATTCAATTCAAAGTCATTTTAAACCACAACCCTTTTTATTGTGCATGGCTCATATCATAGTATTTTGAGCTTCCTATGGGGTCATATGAGGTTCTCTTTGTATAAATGAAACTACAACTTATCACCAACCCAAAATTAATGTGGAATCTTGTGTTGGTCATGTTGTCGCTTGTACTTGGCATGGGATTTTTGCAGGATATCATGAACCTGGTGTTGGAGATGTTGTATATGTTCAACAAATTTGGTTGCTCTATCTACCTCAACTTGAGCATGGGAGGATTGTACAAATGAATATGTAGTGGGAATAGCTACATCAATTAGGGCCAATGGTTTGAACCCCAAGCACACCTGAAAAGAACTATAGCCAATAGAGTTATGGAGGGATTTGTTATAGCTATGTTGAATATATGGATGGATTTCATCCCATGTATGTAGATTTTTGGATTTGTACATGTGTAAGATCGACACAACCATCACGTTGACCACTTTTATCTCTACATTTGTTTGGGGATGTAAAGCAATCAATTTGGTCAACTTAGTGTCCATCAAAGACCATAGGATGGACAAGAAAGTACTAAGGTTACTACTATCCCTATATAAAATAATTGTCAATGGTAGCCCAAAATGAACCCAAACACATCCAAATAAGAGTTTTGCAGCGACTTTAGTTGTGATACTCTTCTTTCATGGTGCCAAAATGGGCATCTTAGAGAACTGTTTGAAAACCACAAACATGCAATCGTTACCACAATTGGTGGAGAGAAAACTAACAAGTAATACTTGGATACTAACTCCTTCATCTTGTTTGGGGTAGGTAGAGGTGTGTATAGCACATGCTTCTTGATGGTTGGGTTAGAAATGGCACAAGTAGTGAATGATATGATAAATTAATGGACATCTTATCAAATCTTTGACCAATAAAAATAATTCTAAAGTACTGTTACTATATTCTCCACACGAGAGTTGCATGCCACCAAACTGTAATGTTCCTCCCAAATAAGCTTGGCATACTCACTTGAAGAAACACAAAGGTGGCCTAGGTAAAATTGCAGTGCATCTTGGAGGTGGAAGTTTGGATCATGTTTGTATATGATTAATGTCTAGCATGTGGTAATGAAGTCAAAGTGATTGTTGTATAATTGTGGCCACTTAAAGGTTTTGTAACCACAAGAGTTAAGAAATGTGGTTAACACCATAATCAAGGACCGATTGAAGTTTTCTACAACATGATTGGTGCTACCCTCCTTGCATTTAATGTTCAAGTGATGTTGTTGTAGGCATGCAAACCGTTTATGATGGTGGTCATTCTATAACTTTCTTTGTGTCTATGTGAATTGCATAGGTTTGTGATTAGTGTGGATGATTAGATCCTTCCTCAAAATTTATTGCTTCCATTATCAACATGCCTGCATGATGGAGCACATCTCCTTATCATAGGTGGGATATATCCAAGCAATATTAGAGAGTATTTCATTGTGATAGGCTGTTATATGTCCTTGTTAAGTAAGGATTACATTGATAGTATATTCAGAGGCATTTGTATCAATCTTAAATGGTTGTTGTAGGTCTAGTAGGGTGAGGGTTGGTGTACAGAAAAGGTATTGTTTCAGATCCTCAAATTCTTTCTGTTGTGACTTAGCATAAGAAAAAATTCCTTTGGCTCAACCCTTGGTCATTTGAATTAAGGGCCAAGCGATATGAGAGAACCCCAACACGAATCTTCAATAGAAGTTAACAAATCCCAAGAAGCTATAGAGCTTTATTACAGTCATCAGGGATGAGAAAACTTGAACGACTTGGATCTCATTTGGGTCCACATGTACCCCATTTCATAGATAACGTGCTCCAAATATTGAATTCTCTACATGTCAAATGAGCATTTCTCTATATTTTCATACAAATTTTATTGTTGCAGGGTGCTTAGGATCCGCTTAATGTGCTACAAATTTTATGTATGGTTTTTGTTTTAGATGAAGATGCCATCCAAATATACAACCACAAAAGAGTTTATGAACAACCACAAGATATCGTCCATCATCCTCATGAAGGTTGTTGGAGCATTAATCTAGCCAAAGGGCATGACCAACCACTCTAAAAGGACTTCTTTAAATTTGAAGATTGTCTTCTATGCATTGATTTATTCAATTAGAACCTGGTGACATCCTAGCTTTAGATTGGCTTTACTAAAGAACTTGACACCCTTTAGTTGATCAAAGAGATCATAAATTTTGGGGATCATGTATCTATTCTCCATAATGATTTTGTTCAAGTCTTTATAGTCAATACAAAGTCTCCATGTCCCATCCTTCTTATGCACCAACATAATTGGACTCCCATAAGGTGGGGAGCTTGGTAGAGTGTAGCCCCTTTCGATGAGTTAATGAATATGAAATGTTATTTCCTTATTCCCAAGAGAGAGAATCTATGTATTGGGAAATTGGGTAAAGCACAAAGAATGAAGTCAATTGAGTGTTTTACCTAGAAATGGAGAGGCACCCCCATAGGTGGAGCGAATATATCTTTGTGTTCTCTATGATATTTTCCACCTATTTATGTTGTGTAGAGAGGCCCCATGTTGAGGGTGTGGTCTTTGAAGTGACCTTCCTTTCACACTCTAATTAAACCATTAAGAGGAAAAACTTGGTAGTTTTAGAGATTACCTATGCCCTATTTTGCTAATATCAACAAAATTTTAGTAGTTATAACCACCTCTAGTTCCCTATAGAATTGACCTCCTAGAGTAGCAATGACACTATGGGGACGAGAGTTGTAAATAGCATGGAATTTCCACATATTAGTTTATCATAAAATAACATCTCAAACTTCAAGTGGGGTATCATCACATAGTACCTCATCTTTGAAGGGTTTGATGCTATATGATAGGCATCATTGCTTGATGACACAAATGTCTCATCCATGGATCAACCAACCAATGATGTGTGGTTGGGAATGTGGCACTATTGGTAGCTTAATTCTCTTGATGAAATTAGTTGATATCATATTATTTTAGTTCCAATTATCAACAATGAAATGTAGTGGGGTGCCCTTCACCCACATCTATGAATGGAAGAGGTGCTCCCACCCTTGAGGCTCCTTTGGCTCTTCTGGATCTTTGCAGTTGCAATGGTAGCACTGGGTTCTGCATTGATGATCCTTTTTCAGTTATCTTATTTTGAATCAGAATTAGAGCTAGAGCCCATTTATTTTTCTTTATTCTTTTCCAACAATGTTTGTTTCAAGCAACATTCTTCTTTTTTTTGGTAGGTAAGCACCCACAGGGGATTTGAACTAGTGACCTATCACAAGGAGTGCCTTAACAGTGCACCCATTCACCATCAATCCAAAGCCCCGTGGGCTTTGTTTAAAGCAAAATTCGTTAGTGTTATGCCAAGTGCTTTTATTGAACACACACTACATTCTAGTGTCCTTTTTAAATTTCCAATTATCTGTCTTTGCCTATGAATTGGGATGATTGTCTTGAGGTTGGCTCACCTTGTTTTTTTCCTTGTTCTACGTGTTTGGGTTTCCTCTTTTAGGCTTGTGTTGCAATGGATTTGCAGACCCAACTCTTACTTATTCCTCCGCTTCATTTTCTACTCAATTTTGACAATATATAGATAAGAGGTTTCCATTGAGGATATCCACAAGAAATCCATTTATATTAGGATGTACTTATGTGGACTACTATGGTACTTTAGATCCAGACACTACTCATAATCTTTGATACCTAGCTTTGATTGCAAGGTATGGAATGTATTGGTGTACTCCAACACCATATTCTCTCTCTCTCTCTCTCTCTCTCTCTCTCTCTCTCTCTCTCTCTCTCTCTCTCTCTCTCTCTCTCTCGTCGCAAGGTAGTCCATTTAGTTTGTATTGATCATCTTTATTCCTTATTGCAAGGAAGAATTCCTCCTTAAGGTTATCAAAAAAACTTTCCGAAGTGGCCCTTCCTTAAATATTCCAAATCCATCTTCATTTTGTCTCTCTGAGTAACTTTACCACCATTATTTGACATGGGGAATGGTTTTTAGGAGTGCAAAGGTGATATTTTCGTTGTTGATTTTTTTTGGGATCAAGTAATAGCCCTAGAATAGATTTAACCATATCTCCGGAGCATTTGCATCTATTTGGACTTCAAATAAGTAGATATCAAAGTTAACTTGTACCTTGAAGGGTGTTGTATCTTTGAAATTGTTGTCGAAGTATTTGGGTAAAATTTTCCATCATCTCATTCCATTGTCATGCAAGTTCCTCCTTGAGGAAAAACTTGATAAGATCCCCCTATCTATCATCTCTATTTTTTTATTTCTACCATGAGAGTCACTTGGGATGATGAGAGCAATTTCTCCCAAGTGAAACTAGCTTGAGACCCAACTCTTTATACATTAACCTCATTGGGGACAAGCACTAAGAAACAACAAAGATCATATTGCTTTAGTACAATTGATCTGGGTTGTGGAAGGAATGAAAGGAAAGGTGGGAAAGGAAATGAAACACACATAGAGAGCAAGTATAACAAAGAGCACAATAGTATGGTGAAAATCCAACTTCTATTAATAAATAAAGTAGCGTAATACTAAAGAACACAAACTACTTAGAATATTTGTAGTTGTCTCTGGAGAGAGAGAGAGAGAGAGAGAGAGAGAGAGAGAGAGAGAGAGAGAACAACTAGACACGTTGACAAAAGGTATTAAAAGAGGTTGAAAGAATGGCCTTTTAACATAAAGAAAGAACCCTAGAGGCCCAAAATCCTAATCCTAGAAGGTGAAGCACCAAACTGTTTACGGGACTCAAGGTGGTTAGTTGGTACATCAATTCCCACATGTGTAACTTTTGCATACAATGTTTGTTTGGTTTCTCAATAGTTCATTGGAAAAAGCTATTTGAGGATTACATCTTTCAACCTTGGCGAGCATATGACCTCTCAAATTACCAAAAAACATCAATTATGGCTTTAAAACAACCCTAAAAGTTTGGGACCCAAAAACCTATTGAAAGAAGGCCAAGAAGATAGAGAACCATTGAGTTAGAGGAAAAGGTGAGTGGTCATCAATATCCACTTGGATCAATTGGAGATGAGGTTAAGGGTTTTCGAAGTAGGAATTTTGGTAAATAAAGACACAACTTGAACAACAACTAGAATATCTTATTCATTAGGAGCAAATGGTTAGTTTTTTTTATTGAAATCGAATTAATCTTTGATGAAAGAGGGGGTTGAACCAACAAAACCTTCAAGTTGGTTAGCTAAAGTGATTCAAGGCACAAATGGTAGATTCTATAGTGCTAAAAATAGGTTTGAGGAGAATATCAACTTTGTGTATTTTGGGCTTCCATAGATCCTTGGTGTTTGGGTTTATGGGGAATGAAGTGTTGTTGAAGGGTGGGGTCAAGGGAGGAAGATTTAATAGTTTTTGTAATAAGATTGACAATGGAATTAAAAGGGTTTTAGTTAGATATTTGTATGATGAGGACTAGAGAAGGTCATGCATTTTGGAATTGTAGTTTGCAATATCCATACTGATCGTAGCATTAACTTTACCATCTTTTGATATAATTATATTAGGGTTATTATTAAGATGATGAATGGGATAATACTTCTCCTTTGTGAGGTTGGGTTTAGGAGGTTTAGATGAATGAATAATCCTTGCATTTTCTTGTCAAATCTCTTCGAAATGTGTATAGGAGGGTGGAATATAATTTTAACAATTTGAACCAATATGATATTACTACTTTATTTCTTTTGTTTTTCTCCCCCTTAATATTATTCCACTTTTTTCTCATTTTCTTCATTTTCAGTTTTTCAAAAATATCTTTTAATATTATTTTTCACATAAACTAGTTAGTCAATCTTGGTTTTAATAATTTTTTCACCATGAATAATTAGTTAATCTTAATTATCACCATTTTCAATATTATTTTAATATAATTTTTTTTTATAATGGTCAAATCATTCTTGCTTTGAACTGCTACATGTGACTTTTATCCTTTAAATATATGTCCTACTAGCACTATTTTCTCCTATTTCCGTTTCGTTGGTCCCTAATGTTAGGTGGAGTGTCCACCCAAAATGTCAGATTTTTAGAAATCTTTTATAAACATATGTCCTAAAATTTCTTCAACAAACATTAATCACATCAAATATCTTCAATACAATGGACTAATGTGTTACCGAGAATAGTGTCCACTCGAAGCTGCTATTCCCACTAAGACTGGTAGCTATCTTAGAAACAAACAAGTAAAGACTACTTTCATTTTCCTTTAT
>APFE030497472.1:84204-98807 GCA_000404065.3 Pinus taeda | reverse complement strand
CATCAAACTTCCTCATCTTGCTTTTTCTTGATTTTAGGAGCTCGATCTTGAAATGACTGTAACTTTGTACTTGCAGATCTTTAAGTTCTGAAACTATGAACTGTAGTAGTCCTCTACGTCCTCTTTCCAATGCCACTGGTCTGACCCCAATTGGATTCTCCAATGAAGAGTTATGCCAATTCTCCCACAGTGACCTGATTATAGACTAATTCAGTAGAGCGAACTTGTATGACGTGCCACGTGTCACTTTTGCGACCTTTGAATCTGAAAAATGCATACAAGAAACTATAGTCCGTCCTCTTTCTGTACCTTCTTACGAAATTTTAATCTGATCCCCAGAGAGAAAGTTATGACGATTTTCCCCAGGTCACCTGTTTGGAATGTAATTCAGGAGTCTGCAAAAAGACCCAATTCCTGAGATCATATCTCCGCAAATATCCCGTGAAAAGCTCTGAAATTCGGACCCAAGGTTCAGCGTGATCTCTTCTCAAATGGGTTTTTTTTGCGACTTCTGAAACATCACAAAAAAAAAAGTTATGACGAAAATTCCACGATGCCTTGTTTGGAGCAGCGAAACCCTAGAATTCAAAGCTCTGATACCAAATGTTATGAAACCAGCTCAAGAAAAGATAGAAAAGATAGATCCATGACTTAGAATTCAGCCTCTTCGAGGGGGCAACCTCCTTTACATTACATAAATGAACAATTCTTGGATGATACAAATGAAAAGCCTCCTTTCTATATATAGGCGGTCTAGGGCTCATAACATAATCAGAAGCGACATAGCCAATAATAATGTAAGGGCACAAAATAACAATGTGGGCTTCTATGGGGAACAATAGTAACAATATGGGCACTACATGGGTACATCAATATAATAAGTGGTTTGTACTAATAACAATAAGGGGTTACACTAGTAGTATAGGGGCCTAACAGCTTCGCATGGGCGACCATTGATCAGGGGGGATATCCAGGGTCTAGAGATACAGGCATCTATGGTGTTGATAAAGGAGGAATCAAAGCCCATTTTTTTTAAAACAACAAATAAAAAGGAGTGTCTAACCCGATCAAAGGCATTAGCTAGATCGAGTTTGAGCACGAATCCTTTTTCTTTCTTGAAAGGCTTGAACGAATGGCTTCTTGAACCAAGATTATGGAGTCATGAATCTGTCTATTGGAAATAAATCCACCTTGGTTTTCAGATATCAGAGTTGGGAGGAGAGGCTTGAGTCTTGTGGCTAGAATTTTCGTAAATATCTTGTAAGAGGAATTGCATAAGGATATTGGCCGAAATCTGGAGAAAGAGGTGGGCCTGTTCTCTTTGGGGATGAGAGCGAGAAAGGTGGAATTGGTAAAGCCTCCCATTTTCCCTTTTCTTTGCACCCCACTTAGCATTTTTGTTAGATCCTTCTTGATCAACTGCCAGTATTCCCTATAGAAGCAGATGGGGAGTCCGTCTGGCCTAGGAGCTTTATCTGGCTACAGAGTCCAGATTCTTCTTCTGATCCTTCGTCTTCGATTTCACGGTTTAGCATATCATTTAAATCCTTGGTGATGCCCTTGGGGAGGTATTGGAGCAAACCTGAATAATCTTCCTCTTCTTGGCTTTCGGTGAGAAAATCCTTGTAATGGGAGGAAGCAACCTTTTTTATATCTTCTTGATTGTTGTGTTTGTTGCCTTCGTTGTCAATAATGGAGCTGATGTTGTTCCTTATTCTCTGAGCAGTGGCTTGTTTGTGAAAATAAGTTGTGTTTTTATCCCCTCCCTTCAACCATAATTGCCTGGATTTGGTCCTCCATTTAATCTCTTCCTCTCTGTTGATATACATAAGCTGTCCCTAAAGAGCGTATTCCTGAGTTTTGAATTGGTGGGAGAGCCTGTGATCCTCTATCTGGTTTTGCACTTCTTCCAAAGCTTGCTTTATTTTCTTTTTTGTCTCCTCTGGCTCCTGGTAGCTGTCTTTGGCCCATTCCTTAAGTGCTCTTCTGATATTCTTGATTTTGGTCTCCCAAATATAGTTGGGCAACCCCTCTATGTGTTGTCTCCAGACCGTTTCAACAATTGCTCTAACTGAAGGATTTTGGGCCCATAACGGGCTGAACTTGAAGGGAATCGGTCCTAAGGAATGATGAGGTTCTAACGTAAGAGAGATGGGGTAGTGATCGAAGGCAGAAGAATTGAGAATGCTAGCGTACCCAACAAGAAAGGTGGAGAGGAATGATATGTTTACCAGAAATCTGTCCAGGCGCTCCATGATGTTGCCAGCTCCCATTCTTCGGTTGCTCCAAGTATATCTTCGATTTTTAGGTATTATATCCACCATCTCGTTCTCCTGCATTATTGCCTCCAGTTGGTTTCTAAAGGGGTCATGATAAAATTTCCGCCTCTTTTTTCATTAGCGTGGAGTATCAGATTGAAGTCTTCAGCTATTATAATGTTGGTAGTAAGTTTGCTCTCAATGATTTCCCTCAACTCATTCCAACAAAGCTCCTTTTCCCTGTATTGGTTGGGTACATAGACATTATATATGATTAGATTTCTGTCCTCCTTTTTGTTGTCTAGTTTGGTCCTGATCCAGTTTTGGTTGATGGTAGCTCAATCGAAATTCCATTTATGACTATTCCAAATGGTAACTATTCCTCCTGAAGCTCCTCTGGATCTACTGATGACGCCTAAGTATTGCTTTTGGATATCAATGATTTTTTTCATTTCTTGTTGATTTTGTTTGGTCTCTTGGACCAGCAGTATTTCAGGTCTTTCATTGAAGAGGAGATCTCTCAGGGCTGTTATTTTGGAGGGGTGCCCCAAACCCCTACTGTTCCATGAGAGAACTTTCATCATGATGCATTGGGCATACGGAGAGGTGCTCGCCTCTCAGGATCTTTCCCTGCTGCTTCTTTTTCATGATGTCCGATGATAAAGGATTCCATTGGAGTTTGAAATCCTAATGCTATATCCTTCTGGGTACTTTCTTCTCGATGCTGCTTGGCTGATTTCCTTCCTAGGCCTGGTTTCTTATGAGTATCTCTTGTTGTTCCCAACTCTTTGGAGGAGCTTCTGGTAGATCTGGAAGGAGGGGCCTCTTGGGAAGGCTGAAAAGAAGTCAAAGGGATTAGGGGTGGGTCTGGTAGATCAGAAGAAGGAGGTTCTGGCAGAGGGTCTTCCGAGGCAAGAACAAGAAAGGTATTGGAGGTTGAAGGGATTGGCGGATCTTGGGAGAGGCCAGAGGGAAAGGAAGTAGGGGAAGGGGGGCATTGGGTGGACGATCCAGGGATGTCAGGATTTGTAACAGGTTTTGAGGGGGGGTTGATTTCTTTTTTTTTTAACAGGCTCCCAATGTCCACCTTGCTCATCATTCTCAATATTAGTAACCTTAGTGCATCTATTGGCAAAATGCCCATATTCATGACATACCTTACATTTGAATGGGATCTGCTCGTAATCAATCTGTTGAATGTGGCTCCAGTCATCCACCTTTAGCTTGATGGCTTCAAGCAATCCTTTCCCTAGGTCCACCTCCACGCATATCCTCGCACGGGCCTGCATGTTATCCTTAGGTTCGCTTCTGTCAATATATTTTCCAACCGCATTACCTATTGCCTTGACCGAATCATCCCCCCAACAATGCAACGGCAGGTGGGGGAGGCGAACCCAGACTGGGACCGCATTGGGAATATCCAGCTCCGGATCGAAATATGGAGTCCATTTGTTGAGATAAAGGCCTCGAGAGTCCATGAAATAAGGTTCGTTTCTGAAGATGAGGTCCTTGTGTGATTTGGATTCAAAATGAAAGGTATAATAGCCTTTCCCACAAAATCGTATTGATATTTTCTCGGGGATTTTATCAGACCAGTTCCGCTCCATCCATCTTTGCATCGTTGTTGGTGAGGGCCATAGTCCAGTGAATTGCCCGATGAGTCCTTTTTCAGCTAGAGATAAAGTTGCCATGCGAGGAAGGGTTGGTGGCAGCTGAACTTCCTGGAGAATATCCAGTTTCTTTACAAATTTCGAAGTTGCAGGCTTGGGGCGAAAGGGGGGAAGGGATTTAACCAGATCTGAGAAGGCTTTCTCAGAATCCCCTTGAGAGAAGTCTGGATGGGCCATGGCTGAGGCCAAGGCCCAGGTCGATGCTGGTCAGGCCTCAGGGCCTGATACCATGTGAAAATTTCATCTATCACAACAACTAGAAATTACTTTCTTAATTGTTAATTTAATTAACAATTTATTTGCAGTTTGCTACGACAAATACCAAATAAGTCACACTGTGATTTTCACAAATAAATACTACAAAAGAAAATAGCGTTGGAATATGAGAAAATCTAGCACACACACATAAACATACAACACTATTATTTTTGGACAATTATCCCCCAAAAAACCCATATTGGGAAAACCAGTGCAATAACTGAGGGTTTTATTATTATGCAACAGTGAGAAATTGTGAGTATAATAATATGGATGCCGAAATCTGGCTATCCTACTGAGAAAAGTCTGGCAAAAATATCTAGAGGAAATTTACCCTCACTCCAGACAATTCCGGCACTAGACTGCCTTTGAAAAGCAAGTCGTCTAATTGGGCTTGTGCAGGCTCTACGCCAACCTGACGTTGCCTACTGTAACTGCTACCCGACTAACTGTTAGTGTAGTTGTCCTGCCTACTTTTGACTATGAAAACGTCTCTTCGGCACTTTGGAACCTCTGCCCGACATTTGGAACTGAAAACGTCTTATTTTCGAGCAAATCAGACTGCTTTCTTGAGGCTCTACACTGCCTCTGCGCAACCTCCTAGAGAAATCTTAACCTCTCTACAAATACATTAGCTGGATCTGGAAAACTTCCTCCAGCCTCACTGTCCCTATCCCTCACTGACTTTGCTTCCTCACTGAAGCTCAAACTCTCCAACAACTAACTACTGCTACTCTAGAAAATCGAATTCTCCAAGTGTCTCTGGTGTATTCTCCAAGTGCCCATCGACTTTTTCTTAAAATCCTCTATTGGAGAACCGACGACCAAGATTAAAACTTAATCAAGGGCTAAGATCATCTTGGAGTCGACTTGAGTGAGTTTTTAGACTATTCTCACCTTGAATTAATTAATTATGATTAATTAACCAATTTTCCTAAGTTTAAACTTTAGGAAACATTGAAAAATAGGTTAAAAATCTAATTAAGTCATTTCTAGGTGGAATTTCCATAAACGATTTCTGGGTTTTGGAGATTTTATGTATTCTAACATCTCCACCAGATTTCATGACTAGAACACATCTTATGCTACATAAACTAACATCAAACCTGCTTGTAAAGGATCACATTATGTATTGTGTTGTGTATCTACAATTTTGCATTATGATTCTCCCATGACAACTGTTGAACCTCAAAATTACCCTCTCGTTGACATTTTTTCTCACCCTTTTCCCTCACTTTCTCATAAGATTACAGACCCCAGTCAATGATAAATGCTAAGTTTTGTCTTAAGGAAAGCATTAAAATGATTGCCATATTATATTTTCATGTTCTTGCTATTTGAGTAGATTTTTGCAATTTAGCTATAGAACACAACCTATTCTACAACTAACTGTGGATTTCGTAGCTACTCTCATGGTTTGGCAGGTTCCAGGTGTTAAATGATGAATTGGGCCACATGGGCATTTCTAGAATCATCTCCACATGGATTCTATACTATTCACTCGATCCAGATCGATAGGAAAGCGAGCATAAGATCATGGTCAAAGATGGAGTCAAAATACGTTATTCGAAAGCAGTAGGACTCTTGATTTTCTCTTTCGTAAGAAATCAAGAGTCCAACAGTCCTTTTGCAAATCTAATTCAAATTAGACACATGTAGCAACTTTATCTCACAAACAATTATGTTATTTTCCTTTAAATATCGGTTACATAGAACCAAGAAACAATTCAGAAATTAAGTGTTAAATTTAGGCTTTTTGCTGATAGTCTGTATTCAGACTTCATTTTATCATGATATAAAGTTTGTGTGGTGAATGATTGGTTAAGAGCATCTTTAACTAGCTAGCAGTCCAGCCAAATCAGTTGCAGAGGGCCCCTGCACTGGAGGTTTTTCATTTGTTGTTTTTAGTTGAATTCTCATTACTCTGTTTTCAGCAAATCTGTTTTCTAATTAGGAAAATATTTCATTCTAGTTTTTTATCAATAGCATAGTGATAAATCACAACTGTGCAGTATTTTTCTTCTAAGATATTTAATGAAGAAAAACAACTCTGTTTCCAAACTGAATTAAGATTGAAGTAATAAGAATACACAGTTGCTTAGTTGTCTTACTGTTTTGTTATTCATTTTCTTAGAACAAAATTGTCAATTAATTGTGTTAATGGATGTTTTCAAAAGCCATTTCAAGATGATGATGATCCTAAACTAAATGGTTAAATGTCTAATTCATACAGTGATTGAAATTACTCAGTACATTGTTATTAGCTTCCTAGGAACTTAGGAACTAAGGCATAATTGATTTCTTACACAACACTTCAAGAGGGTAATGCTTCACATTTGAACGTTGGAGAAAGTCAAAATTGCATTACTTGTTTACAATTAGTTTTACATGCTTTCACCTTTTGGCTTTCAGATCCTCACTTAGTTGTATCACTGATATTCCCTATAATCATTTCAAGGAGATTGATTTTATCATAATACTCCAAAAATTGAATGATTGAATGTTTAATGAATGCAATTATTGAGTTACCTTCTGCATGTTTTACTTAGTTTTCTAGATCATTAAGTATAATTGGTTACTTGACACCATCTCAAGGAGGTCACACTTCCCAATTGAATGTTGGAGTAGCTAAGAATACATTAGATATTTTCTTCTGCATACTCTGCTTATTTTTCTAGGATATTAGAAGTTAAAGTACAAAAAGTTGCTTATACTCCATCTCAAGAAAATCATACTTCATAATTGAATGCTAAAGCAACCAGAAGTACTTTAATTGATTCATTTTTTGCCTTTACTTCAAACAAGCACTATAATTTCATTCTTGGTTTTAAGAATTAGATCCATGGATTAGGACTAATTATAAGATAAGGTAGATTCTTTGTTTCCTAAATTAGGTTCTAACTCGCCAATAGTTCTTGGTTTATTTTTATGAAAATTAGATTAATTTAGGAACATCTCCTTTTCTTCCTTATTAAAATTCATTAGACTCATTTAAATCTTATAGTTTTTGGTTGAACATTCTTAGACATCAAAGAACAGAAACCCCCCAAAAACAACATAAAATACAAAACAACAAAGTAAGAGAAAGGTTAAACTAAGCACATATAGTGCACCACAATTCATCAGTTTACAAACCTTGGTTGATAATTTATGCAAGCAATTTAGGACACTAAATTGACTAAACATTTTGGTGTCATTTCCAGGGAAGTGTAATTAGGTAACCTCATCTCTTACATCTAAAAAAATTTATACGCATAGAGAAAGAGACTCTAGGGGTAGATTCATAGCTAGAGGTAGGAGTTTAATTCCTACAACACCACTTACTCCACCAAGACTCAGAAGAGATACACCTCCATCTCAAACTCATATTCCACATTTTATTGGCCATAGACTTCCTGAAGTTTTAAGGTCAGAAATCCAATTAAGAGGATCTCCTACTTCATCCACTGAGGCATCCCTAGAGGAAGAAAATCTTGGATCTCCAACAGAAAGAGTAACCTTTTTCACCTCTACAGGGGAACATATTTTAGCTGAAGAATTATAAATTCCTAGTGGAGAGGAAGAAAGAGAACCCTTCTTCAATACACCATTGATAGAGGAATCGGAGGAAGAGAAATTAACCTTTTAGGTTGAATCTTATATTAGCTCTGAAGAATCTATAATGGCAGGAAGAGAAGGAGAAGAAGAAGCTATAAATGGAGAAAATGTACTATTTGGAGGAGGAAGAGGTAGAGGAAATAGGGAAGTTGATAATTCTTTTGGATTCCCTATAGTTGATGGAGATACAAATGCCACAATGAAAAATATCTCAGCTTCTGTCCTCCCAAATTTCCATGGATTAAAAAGTGAAGATCCTGAAACCTTTTTATTTGAACTTGAAGTCGTGTGCAGAACTTATGATTATTTACAAGACTCTCAAAAACTTAAGTTGTTCACTTCAACATTGAAAGGAGATGCTTTAAAATGGTTCATGGGGTTGCTCACTCAATCTATTAGGACATGGAATGACATGAAGAAATAATTTTTGGAAAGGTATTTGGATTATTGCAAGCCTATCAATCACAAGGATGAAGTATTTAAAATGATGCAAAAGGATGATGAAAATATGGAGGATTTAATTGAAAGATTCAACTATAACATAAAAAGAGCAAAAATGGAGAACTTAGATCAGGATACTTTAAAAGTTATTTTATTAAAAGCCATTAGAGATGAGTGGATAGACATACTTAATCTGATGGGGAAGGGAGATATCTCTCAATCCCATGAAATGACATTGGAGAATTATGTATTCATCTCTCAAGAGGAAAAGCCAAAACTGGGAAAAGTCCAAGAGATCCTTCTCTTACTAGAGTGAATAAATCTGCAATTGGATCAGTGAGTAGGGCAGAAATTGGAAACATGTTTGATGAATTTAAAACAAATATTCTAGGGAGCCTTAGTGAACAGATAGACACCGTTAAGATACAAAACAAGCAGAAAGTCGAGACTGATGCTTTAGCTATTTTCTGTCCCAAATGTAGAAAGAAGCATGCTTTAATAGAATGCCCTTTGGATGCAAAAATCATAGAGACTTGTGTGATTTGTTCAGAAAACCATTAAACCAAGAGTTGTCCTTCAATTCCTCGTCTTAAGGCTATTTTTCAAGAAGAAAAAACTTCAAATCCAACAAAATCTCTTTGCTTTGTCTCTAGAAGACCTTGGCAAGGGCCACAAACCTAGGGTTTTAACAACCAAATGTATAATTAGCCCCCACCAAATTGGAATTCTTGGCAGCAACCTTGGCCTCAACCATAATCTCAATCTCAATTTCAACCTTGGGCTCAAGGAATGCAAAACCCCTATGGAGGATTCTCTCAATACTATCAACATCCTCCATCATAAACAAACTATCCTCCCCAACAAATTCCTCAACAAAATCAATAGCCCCAACTTCAAAACCAAAATTCTCAACTTTCACTACTATTCCCACAAAGACCAAATCAACTACCTGCCCAACCATTACTAAACCCCAACAATAAAAATCCTCAGAATACCTATATGGTGGAAGGACAACAATTTCCAACCTATATGATCACTCCTCTAGATCTCAGTGATGTCCAACTAAGATCTAGGAGGATATTAGAAAAGAAAAAGCCTTCTGTAGTTATTCAAGAACAAGATAATTCTGAGGAAGATTCTCTACAGCCAAATAAAAGTTTTGGAGAAGAAACATCTCTTCAAAACCAAAACACTGAAAATGAAAAACAAAAAGAACCAATAAACTCAACTCCTATCATAGAGCTACCATCAATATCTACTTTTACATATCCTTTTCCTCAAAGATTACAAGTTGATAGAGGGGTAGAAAAGCAAAATTATGTTGCCTAATTATGATTTTCTATATGAATTGAAAAATGTCTCTATCAAAATCCCTTTGTCACAAGCCATTAAGGAAATTTCAATTTTAGCTAAAACAATAAAGGTGTCGAGCATGAAGAAACCAGGAAGAAAGATAAAAGAAGTAAAAAGAATTCAACTTGTAGGAAAAATAGCACACACAATGATGCGAAAAATTGCCATACAAAAATATTTAGATCCAGGAAGTCCAGTTGTAAAAACACATATCAATGGTGTTGAAATTCTGAATACATTGATTGATTTAGGAGCAACAATAAACATCATGAGCAAACAAACCATGGAACAACTCAAGCTTCCTAATCTTCTTTATACACCTATGTTACTGCAATTGGCAGATAGATCTGTAATCAAACCAGATGGTGTGTTAGAAGATATTTCAGTATCCTTAGACTCTTGGGAGTACCCTGTTGATTTTATGATCTTAACCCCTAAGAAAAATCTAGGAGGACCTTGGTTGGCTACAGCTCATGCTTTCATTAGCTGTAGATCTGGTGATATGTATATCTCTGATGGTAACTCAACTAAGAAAGTCACTCTATATCCTCCAACAAGAACAATTACAGAGATAGATGACAAAGAATGGATTGATGATGAAAATGATATTCATTCTCTCTTTACTATTTCAACCATTAGTGAAGATAGTCAAATCTTAAATACAATGGAAAATTTTGAATCATCTCGAGAATATGAACATGATCAATTTCAAGAAAAAGCTAATATTAAATATTTGTCACCTAGGCAGATGTCTTTTTATTCTATGGAAGAGTTTGGTAGCTCTACAGTTGAAATATTTCTAGGAAAAACATTGAACATAAACAATAATTTGGAAAAATTACAATAGGAAAAGCTAATCGAAACATTACAACAACATTCTTCTGCATATGCATGGGAATACACTGACATGAAAGGAATTAGTCCTAAGGCTTGTATACATCACATCTACATTGAGGACAATTGTAAACCTATCAGACAACCTCAAAGAAGGATGAATCCCAATCTTAGGGAAATAGTGAAAGAGGAGTTGCGAAAATTGCTGAATGTAAACTTCATTTACCCAATTTCAGACAGCTAGTGGGTTTCCCCTCTAGTGATTGTGCCTAAAAATAATGGTAAATGGAGGGTATGCATTGATTATCGAGAATTGAATAAAGCCACTCTAAAAGATCAAGTGTTAGATACATTAGCAGGTAAGAAGTATTTCTCATTCCTGGATGGTTTTAGTGGTTACAACCAAATTCAGGTAGCACCTGAAGATCAAGATAAAACCACATTCACCTGTCCATGGGGAACTTATGTCTACCGAGTACTTCCTTTTGGATTATGCAATGCACCTGCAACATTCCAAAGGATAGTACTACGAATTTTTTATGATCTAATACATGATTGTGTAGAAGTATATATGGATGACTTTACAGTTTATGGGAATACATTTGAAGAAGCATTAGAAAATTTGGAAAAGGTTCTTAAAAGATATAAGGAAGAAAACCTTTCACTAAGCCATGAAAAATGTTTTATGATGTTTACAGAAGGGATTGTTTTCGAACATCACATTTCAGGAGACGGAATTAAAGTTGATAAATCTAAAGTTGAAGTCATCTCTAAACTACCAACAAATTGTCAAAAGGATGTTAGAAGTTTTCTAGGATTCACAGGATACTATAGAACATTTATAGAAAATTTCACTAAACTAGCACCCCCACTCTTCAAATTACTCACCAAAGATTGTGAATTCAATTGGAACCCTTATTTCCAATTAGCATTTGAGACTTTAAAAGCAAAAATTTCTGAAGCACCCATCTTAAGAGGTCCAAATTGGAAACTACCCTTTCACATTTCAATAGATGATTCAGATACAACTCTGGGAGCTGTATTAGGACAAAAAGATTTGATCCCCTATGCCATTTACTACACACGAAAGAATTTGACTCCCCCTGAGTTAAATTACATTGTAACTAAAAATGAATTCTTAGTTTTTGTTCTTGCTATCAACAAATTCAGACATTACATAACAACCTATGAAACCTTTGTTCATAAAGACCACTTCGCAATTAGATACTTAATGAATAAATCTATTACTAATGGCAGAATTACAAGATGGTTATTACTCTTGCAAGAATTCAACATCACTGTGCTAAATAGACGTGGAAAACAAAACACAGTTGCTGATTTCTTGTCTAGAATTCAAAATATCAAAGATGACATTCCAGTTGAAAATAATTTTCCTGATTAATATTTTTTTGCAGTAACTAGTCAGACCCCTTGGTTTGCAGATATTGCCAATTACTTAGTCACAAGAAAATTACCTTCACATTTTTTTCCCAGGGAGAAAAGAAAAATCATTCAAACAAGTGCAAATTACTCATGGATTACTAACGAATTGTATAAAACAAGTCCAGATCTCATGATCAGAAGATGTGTTCGAGAAGATGAAATGCTTGAAATTAATAAGGCATGTCATGATGAACCTTGTGGTGGACACTTTGCTAACAAGAGGACAGACTATAAAATCCTTCATTTAGGATATTATTGGTCATCCATCTTCAGAGATGCCAAAGAATATGTCAAAAGGTGTGATAGCTGCCAAAGGGTAGGAAAACCTGCTCCTTCAGATGAAATGCCACTACAAACTCAGGTACTCATTGAACCTTTTGAAAAATGAGCTTTGGATTTTGTTGGACCAATTAATCCTTCATCTAAACAAAAGAAATATACTCTGGTATGCACTGATTATGTCACCAAATAGGTAGAGGCTAAAGCAATACCTTCTGATAATGAAAAATCTGTAGTTAATTTTCTTTTTGAGGATATCTTCACTCCTTTTGGTGTTCCAAGAGACATTGTGACAGATCAGGGATCCCAATTTACATATAAAATGGTGAAAGGGATTGTGGAGGATTACAAGATCAAACATAGAAAGTCCACTCCTTATCATCGACAAGCAAATGGTCAGGTTGAATCTACTAATAAGGTGATTGAAGGAATTCTCACTAAGGCTGTACATCTACACAGAAAGGATTGGACATAGAGGCTTCTTGAAGCCTTATGAGACTACAGAACTACATGGAGGAACACAATAGGACATACTCCCTATGAACTTGTTTATGGGAAGCAAGTCCTGTTCCCTATAGAGTTTCAAATAAAAACCTTCAAGATGGTAGTCCAATTGGGACTTGATTTATCAGAAGCACAGAAACATATATTGGAGCAACTCAATGAGCTTGATGAAATCAGACAAGATGTAGTTCAAAGAACCAATATAGTTAAGCAGCAAAGGGCTAAATGGCATGATAAGTATATCAAAGAAAAGAAGTTTCAACCAGGGGATTGGGAACTTTTATTTGATTCAAAATTCAAAGATTTTCAAGGAAAGTTTCAGACTCATTGGCTTGGGCCATATGAAGTTGAAAAAGTCCTTGATAATGGAGAAGTGAAGATAAGGACAATAGGTGAAAGACATGTACCTCTTCTTGTGAATGGTCATCGGTTGAAGATATATCATAAGCCAATTTCAAGAGAGGATTTTATCAAGATTTTCCAGGATAACATTGAAATTAAGTTGGTGAAGAAGAATTCTTCTTCCTCACTAACTTAGCCTTTATTTTTCCTATATATATATATGAAAACCAATCATTGATTGCCAGACTTATACAAAAAATACAGGGTGAAAATCAGAGATTTCTAACATCCTATATTTTCAATTGCTTTTCTGTAATAAGTAGTGACATAAAGCTACATTCATTTGCAGTTCATAATATGCAAATCCATTTCATTTTACAGTTTCATTCCATCTCACCCCATTTTCATTTCATTTTACAGTTTCATTCCATCTCACTCCATTTTCATTTCATTTTATAGTTTGAATCCATCTCACTCCATTTTCATTTCATTTTTCAGTTTTATTCAATTTTACCATCATATTCCATTTCCATTCCATTTCACATTCGTGTTCCATAGACATACTTCAATTTTGTATAAATCACGTTCTGCAGTTGATTCCATTTTGCAGCTAATTCGATTCTGCAACCATATCTCATTCAGCAGCTCTGACACAATTGTACATCTTACAAACAAATGATGATTGCAAGGAGTTGAAGAATTATGTTTTGAAGACCAACATGCTAAAAGGGTACCTAAGGATCAACACCAAAGAGAACAACAAACGAAAAGGTTAAGTTCTAAAAGGTAAAGTGCAAAATTTTATTTCAATAGCAAGGTTAAAACATAAAGCATGTATAATATAGATATTCATATGTTTTCTTGACAAATCATCATTTGATTTGATTACAATCTTCATCATACTACATATCAGCCACATCTTCCATATTTTGATGCATAACGGTCCATAATTGATTCCCTCATTGATTATTAACAGTCATGACTATGACGTGACATACTTGTCTACATTTCTCCAAAACCCATACCATCCATTTACTTATACAAACCCGCAATTCCTTTCACCATATTTGCAGCCAAGTCATTTCATAAAACAGGGAAGGGTAATTCTGAAGGTTAAGACCTTTGCATAGTAGAAGGCATGGGACTACTTGTTAGATCAGAACCGGTGGGAGAAAAGTATCAAGGAATTTAGACTTCTGTGATCCATAACACTTGTTTAGAATTTTTTTTGGCGAAATCACATAATTGATCAATTGTTGACGCGTTTCGAACCAACTAGTGTGGTTCATCGTCAAGACAGGTTGAAGATACAGAGCCAGTTCAGCGTGTTAAATAGTCTAAGCAGAGACTCCAACGGCTAAAAAAGACTAACGACTATTTTTCAACTTAAGGACCCCAGTCAAACCTCCTTTAACTGAATTAATATTAATATCTTTTATAATTACTATTATATTTATGGAGCTAAGAAATTGGGTAAAAAATAAAACCGATCAACGGTTAGATATTAAAATTAATCCATTAATTTATTTAAATTATTAATACATTATATATATGTATATAAAATATATATATTAGTATTATTCAATACCTAATATAATATTATATTTAATGTTTAGTTATTAAA
>APFE030497472.1:48670-84184 GCA_000404065.3 Pinus taeda | reverse complement strand
TTTTTAAATTTTTTTATCTTACTTTATTTATTAAGGTTAGTTTAAATTAACTTAGAACTAACCAAAAAATATAAAGATAAAAATCAAAACACAAATCAAATAAATATTAATTAAATGAATAAATGAAAAATAATATTGATTAGTTACTTTATTTCGAAAATACATATTTTAATTTTCCATTAATTATAAATATATTTATAAACATAGCAATAGGATGTTAAAAATCAAAGGCTAATAAAAGGCTAAATAAATACCTTATATTCAAAGGCTAGTTCAAATATTTTTAATAAAAATAAACAATATATATATTATGCTAAATATCCCAGGTTGCCAATAACAGATATATAAATAAACAAATTACAATCTGAATTAAATAATCTTCGAATATATAGGGAAATAAAGGGGATTGAATCAAACCATAAGGGTGATAATCAAAAGAGGAACAAATCAAATCAAGAGAAAAGCAGAAAAATAAAACAACAAACCCAAAGGAATTAACCCTTAAGGTAAGGAAACCTGAAACACTGAGACCTTACCAAGAAGGGACCGCGGAGGCTAGGAAGACAGGGCTGGGACCCAGCAGCTGCTGATCTTCCAACCATCATCCCTATTCAGATTATTCGGCCTTTTTTCAATCTTTAGGGCCTCTCTAAACTTGCGATGGTGAAACTGAGCAACTCTAGCAATGACTTGAGCCTCTTCGATACATACATGATGCATCATCTTCTTGGCATGTTCTGTCAGGGCTGAGGATTTGGTCCTACCATGCCTCAAGTCAGCTGAATGCTCGCTAATCCTTTGATTGATAGAGCGACCTGTCTCACCAATATATGGAATCCCACAAGAACAAGGGATGACATAGACGCCCTTCATGTCTTTAGGGTCAATATTGATCTTTTACAGACCTAGTCAGCACGGATTAGTATTAGAGTCTAAAGAGTTGCGGGGTTACATCAACTTTTTCAGAATCCTCGCAATCCTATCTGTGGTCCCCTGGATATAAGGAAGGTTAACCCCCATGACACGATCATTAGGATCCCTACGGATTGACGGCTCCTTCTTAGCCTTGAGGAAGGCCTTTTGACCCAGGTGTCTATTGTAACCATTTTTCACAAAGACATCTAGGAGATGAGCCTTCTCCCTTTCCAAGCCCTCTTCATCAGAGATTCTAACAACACGGGTAGCAAGTGTGCTTAGAACCCCTAACTTTTGAGCTGGGAAATGATGGGAAGAAGCATGCAAGTATTGCTCAGTATGCGTCTTCTTCCTAAACACTTGATGAGAAAAGGAACCATCCGGTTTCTTAGAGATGAGAACATCCAAGAACGGAAGACAACCATTGTCTTCTTTTTCCATCGTGAATTTTATGGCAGCGGACTGGTTATTAAGATGATTGAAGAAATGATCCAGCTCATCAGGACCATGAGACCAGACAACACCAGTGTCATCAATGAATCTTTTCCAAAGCTTCGGAAGGAGACGAGAAGAGGCCAAAGCCTTAGACTCAAAATCCTCCATAAAGAGGTTGGCGACTACCGGGGACAAGGGGGAGCCCATGGCAACCCCACAAGTTTGCTCATAGAATTCTCCTTCGAAGCTGAAAAAGGTGGATGTAAGGCAAAGCTCAACCAATTTCGCCGTATCATGGTCGGTGAGCTTATAAATCACCTTCATGGCCTCATTGATTGGAATACACGTGTAAAGAGAGACCACGTCGAAACTTACCAGAATGTCCTCAGGCTCAAGCTTAACCCTTTTAAGATCATCAATAAAGGAAGCTGAGTCTTTGACGAAGGACTCAGTATGACCAACCAAGGGCCTCAATTTAGCAGCAAGGAACTTGGCTAGGAGGTAAGTCGGACCACCTATGGTGTTGACAATGGGTCTCAAGGGGACCCCTTCCTTATGGACCTTTGGAAGGCCATAAATCCTAGGAGCATTGGGGTTTCCCTCAATAAGCTTATGGGATAGAGGAATAGTGGAATTGCAAGATTTGATCGCAAGGGCGACTGCTCTGGATATCTTCTTAAGGGGATTCATCGAGAGCTTCTTGTAACTACCACTATTACAGAGATGATCGAGCATCTTATTTCTGTAATCACTTCTATCCATAATGACGACAACCCCACCTTTATCAGCTTTCAAGTCCACGATTTCACGATTCTTGTTCAAGGCCTTCAAAGCCTCAAAATCAGCCTTGCTGATATTGCTACGGGGAGGCTTAGCTCTCCTTAGGGCCACGGCACAATCTTGCCTAATTGTGTCTTTAATCTTATCCGGAAGGTTCTTAATGCCAAATTCTACATCACAACTGATGTCATCAACCGGGATTTTCCTGGGTGCTAAGGAAAAGTTAAGACCCTTTCCTAAGAGATTAAAAACCGCAGGCGGAAAGGAAAAACTCGACAAATTTAATACCTTATTGCCCTGACTCGAAACACTCTGAGAACTACCCTTGTTTCCAAAACTACCAATACCGCTAATATTCTCATTTACAGCTTCATTATTACGACCCTCTTTATTATTACTAAAAATATTAAATTTACAACTATTATTATCAGTACATGGAATGATACCCACAACTCAAAGAAATGTTACAAAAAGCTGGATGGCTTAAATTCATCGAGAAATTTGATGATTTACATAAAGAGATTACAAAATCATTTGCTGGATCTTTTGATGGCACAGAGGTAGAAATTGGAGATATCAAATTTGCAGTGACTGAGTCATTCATGACCGAGGCAACAGAACTTCCCAGGCATGGTGAAAGATGGTTCAAGAACAAGGAGTTCCACAATGAATCACTGAAAGTAATACTCAAAAACCCAGGTATGGATGTCTCCATTTTTAGAAAAGGTATCCCTAGGTCAGCTCTTAAAAGTAAATGGAGAAACATGCTCTTGATTTTACAGAAATTTATCACTTGTGAAGGGAGTTTTGGTTGCATGTATGTCTACCATATCTGTTTACTGATGAATTTCTTAGAAAAAGGGCAAATTAATCTTCCTTTCTTCCTACTAAATAGTTTAAAAAGGATGGCCTCAAATGTGCAAAAGAAAATACAATTCATAGATACAACCATGTATCATCATGAGTTAATAAAGATATTGGTTGAGTTTCATTTAAAGAGCATAGGAGATACCTAGGAGAATTTCCTTATTAGAAACCATTTTCAAGAATCATCAGAGTCACCTAAAGAAGATAATGTCAGAAGAAATGGAAGAAAGAAGACAAATATAACTATTGAAAACAGACCTGAGTCTTCACTGCAAAAGAATGATGAAAAGCTAATCTCTGAAGAATTGAAAGAGATGAGAAAGAAAATCAAGATAAAAGGGAAGATAAGAAAGGAGAAAAAGGTTAGAAATGAGGAAAATGTAAGTCCTCCACAACCTAGAAGGAGCTCTAGATTTCGAAGTTTGATAAACAAAACATCATCAAAATGGGCAGAGCTTATAAATTTAGACGAGGAAACCCCAGTACCATCTCCTGTTAACATCTCTTCCCGCACACAGTCCTCAAAATTCTCCTGTTTATCAGTTTGAAGGTAGCCCCAACAGAAGATTCCCAGGCATAGACCCAGTGCAACAACAAATATATGATTATATAGAATCACTGGAGAAGAGAAGTGCCTCAATGAAGCTAGAACCTTCTGTCAATCCACAAGAACCTCTAATTGATGCTCTCAAATAGGATATTTATGAATTAGGAATATTGAACATATATATCGAATAGGAAAATGAGACCTTGAAGGAACAAAATAAATTGGACAAGGCAAGTCATGATAATACCATTCTACATCTAGAACTATGGTATAAGAAAAACAGGAAATTGAAAAGAAAGAATAAGATTTTGAACAAAGCAATCATTAACTTCAGGTACAAGCTTCTTATGAGAAGGCCCATAATGGCAGTCACTTCAAAGAAGAACAAAATAAGGAAATTGGATGTACAAGCAGAGGTGTCTAAGCAAATGCAATAGGAAAGAAGAACTCACATTTTTGGCAAATTGCATGAGGACATGCAATGATTTTGCAGTGGGGGTATGTTGAACCTCAGAATTACCCTCTCCTTGATAGTTTTTCTCACCTTTTCCCCTCACTTTCTCATAAGATTACAGGCCCCAATCAATGATAAATGCTAAGTTTTGTCTTAAGGAAAGCATTAAAATGATTGCCATATTATATTTTAATGTTCTTGCTATATGGGTAGATTTTTGCAATTTAGCTATAAAACGTAGCCTATTCTACAACTAACTGTGGATTTCGTAGCTACTCTCATGGTTTGGCAGATTCCAGGTGTCAAATGAAGAATTGGGCCACATGGGCATTTCTAGAATCATCTCCACATGGATTCTATCCTATTCACTCGATCTAGATCGATAGAAAAGCGAGCCTAAGAGCATGGTCAAAGATGGAGTCAAAATACGTTATCCAGAAGCAGTAGGACTCTTGATCTTCTCTTTCATAGGAAATCAAGAGTCCAATAGTCCTATTCCAAATCTAATTCGAATTACACACATGTAGCAAGTTTATCTCACAAACAATTATGTTATTTTCCTTTAAATATCGGTTACATAGAACCGAGAAACAATTTAGAAATTAAGTGTTAAATTCATGCTTTTTGTTGATACTTTGCATTCAGACTTCATTTTATCATGATATGAAGTTCGTGTGGCGAATTATTGGTTAAGAGCATCTTTAACTAGCTAGCTTTCCAGCGAAATCAGTTGCAGAGGGCCCCTTGCACTGGAGGAGGTTTTTCATTTGTTGTTTTTAGTTCAATTTCCATTACTCTATTTTCAGCAAATCTGTTTTCTAATTAGGAAAATATTTCATTCCAATTTTTTTATCAATAGCATAGTGATAAATCACAATTGCGCAACCTTGTTCCTCTAAGATATTTCATGAAGAAAAACAACTTTGTTTTCAAATTGAATTAATATTGAAGTAATAAGAATACACAGTTGCTTAGTTTTCTCATTGTTTTGTTATTCGTTTTCTTAGAACAGAATTGTCAATTAACTGTGTTAATGGATGTTTTCAAAAGCCATTTCAAGATGATGATGATCCTAAACTAAATGGTTAAATGTCTAATTCATACAGTGATTGAAATTACTCAGTACATTGTTATTAGCTTCCTAGGAACTTAGGAACTAAGGCATAATTGACTTCTTACACAACACTTCAAGAGGTTAATGCTTCACATTTGAATGTTGGAGAAAGTCAAAATTTCATTAGTTGTTTACAATTAGTTTTACATGCTTTCACCTTTTGGCTTTTAGATCCTCACTTAGTTGTATCACTGATATTCCCAATAATCATTTCAAGGAGATTGATTTAATCATAATATTCCAAAAATAGAATGATTGAATGTTTAATGAATGCAATTATTGAGTTACCTTCTGCATGTTTTACTTAGTTTTCTAGATGATTAAGTAGAATTGGTTACTTGACACCATCTCAAGGAGGTCACACTTCCCAATTGAATGTTGGAGTAGCTAAGAATACATTAGATATTTTCTTCTACATACTCCGCTGTTTTTTCTAGGACATTAGAAGTTAAACAATAGAAAGTTGCTTATACTCCATCTCAAGAAGATCATACTTCATAATTGAATGCTAAAGTAGCCACACATACTTTAATTGATTTCATTTTCTGCCTTTACTTCAAACAAGCACTGTAATTTCGTTCTTGGTTTTGAGAATTAGATCCATGGATTAGGACTAATGATAAGGTAAGGCAGATGCTTTGTTTCCTAAATTAGGTTCTGACTCGCCAATAGTTCTTGGTTTATTTTTATGAAAATTAGATTAACTTAGGAACATCTCCTTTTCTTCCTCATTAAAATTCATTAGAATCATTTAAATCTTTTAGTTTTAGGTTGAACATTCTTGGACATCAAAGAACATAAACCCCCAAAAACAACATAAAAGACAAAACAACGAAGTAAGAAAAAGGTTAACTAAGCACATATAGTGCACCACACTTCATCAGTTTACAAACCTTGGTTGATAATTTATGCAAGCAAATTAGGACACTAAATTGACTAAACAACAACAAACTCATACATGGAACTTTTCTTAGTTTTGAGCCACAATGATCTTCAACATCCTTTGTTATGCACCATTCCCTTATAAACCATTATTTTGTACTGAGAATGTATGTATGTATAATTGATCCAATTTCTTGTGCACTAATCCATGTTTGGAGTTATCTCTTTGATGTTTTATGTTTATGTTTAACATATTAATGCGTAACAAACTAAATCACTTAAGTAACATTAGTGCAATTGACAATTTCTCTTAATCCACTAGATCACACTTCAATGCTTTCACCTTTCACAATTCTTTTTTGCTCCCTCATGAAATTGTTTTAGCCTATTTGAGCTTCTTTTCACAAAATTTGCCATGTATCATGGCTAGTTCGGTTCTGGTGTCTCAATTTGAGACTAATTGCATTCTTGACAATATTTCCATAGATTAAAGGGATTAGAAGTACGAAATTGATAATGATCATAGTTGAAATAAATAAATACTTGTTGATGCTTTTATACATAACCCCTTAAATTCGTTAGTGCACTCTATTTTGTTACTTATTATTTTTCAATCGATTGATTAATCCTCACGTTACTTCAAATTGCTTCTACATTCTCAATGTTTAAACATCTTAAATTGGGTTCAATTAATATTCACATCAATTTTTTTGTTGTTGCATTGGTTCCATTATGGATATAGTAGTTTTTTGGGTTTAATGTGCCTTAAGTTGCGTAGTTCCACTAAAATCTCACAAATTGAATAATAACTTACACCTAATGTGTTAATCCTAACCTTGGACCTGGTTCACATTTGGTCTTTTTGTGCAATGTTTCTCAAATGACTATACCCATGGTAGAAGTTGCATTTGAAGGGCATATTTCATAGGCCAAATGATGATTTGATGAAATTCCCAACCTTGAGATTGGGAGTAATCTTGTCCTACAAGGGTTTAATAAGAACTATATTTATGCATATCTATCATATGTGGCAAGATTTTTCTACTTGGTAATCATTAAAATAAGAATGAAAGAGCCTAATGCACTCCTTATCTAATTAAAAGAGTATTCTTCCTATAATTGAATAGGGATGATAAATACATGCCTTTAGCTTTCATCCTCGAGATTAAAATCAATAGACCAATATTTCATGAACAACCCAACTTGACTCATAAACTAGACACTCCCTTTGATGATTTCATCACAATCTTTTGTGGTTTCCATAGTAACTAGGAAACAATCTCCTCCCATGGAGGGAGAGTTTGTATCCTCCCTCTAGTTTGTAGTTCTCATGAATTGAACTAATCAAAATTCATAATAAATGCAACACACCCATAAGCCTATAGATTAGGCATTGTTGCCTAAACTAGGTAATTTCACTTGCCACCCTCTAGAAGGATCCACGTTGTTGGTGGGCTTTACTGGTTTTTTCTGTCAACACCCATTTCTAATGCGATATGGAGTCTTTTCCTTCTAGAAGTATTCCTAATGGGCATTCAAAACCCCCCCTCATAACACATACACCCTCCGCCTCAACAAGATTTTGTATGTTGGGGGTGTCAACACCTCATCTTAATGCTTTTTATAACCTACTTAACCTAATCTAGGCCCAACCTTGCAAACCTTGTCCTCTTCAACACCCTAACCTAACACTTTATTTCTTCCTCTTCTTGTAGTTGATAATAGAATATGATTTTTTTGTAAATATTGATAAGCATGGTTTAAGTTGGACAACTAATTCATCTAATTTTAATTATCTAATGCGTGTATCACTTAATTATAGACCTCCTAAATTCTTGTTGACTGAGTGGGAAATCCTTTAATTTTAAAGATCAAACTATTTGTTGAGAAGTATAATCAATGAATTAATCCATAGGTATTTAAAAAACATGCACGAAAGGAGTAGTGATTTATCAACTTTTCGTTGCTTCATCTTGGTGGTAAAGTATTTTGGCATAAATGCAAGACAACATACTCATTTTTTGGATGAAAGTAAAGTTGGAAGCTACATTGATGCACTGTTGAAAAAGTCTATCCTGAAGAATACAACACCATAAATCATTATGCCAATTTGAAAATATTGAAATGCACACCTTCATTTGTCTTGATGAAGGTTGTTCTTTAGATCAATCTTGTAAATTATTATTATGACTATTATTTTTTGATGAAATAATCGCACCCCACCCTCACAAACTTAATTGAATAACGCAGGTGCTCGTACCAGGTTAGTATTCCTAGTGCTTCCCCCTTTCTTCCTTGGAATTTCTAAATAGAACAGTGATCAACTACCAACCCAATTGACACCAATACCCTAAAGGAATAGATGAATTTCAATCCCAAGACCCTTATAACTTAGCACAAAAGTAATTACTACAAAAATATCCCTTAAAAATTAACAATATTGTAAATTATATAGAAAGTTATTCACACCCTTATTGATTGCAAAAAAAAATATATTCTTTTAAACATACTTCCTAAAATATCTAACAATAATTCTTAACCAAAAAAATAAAAATAAAATACATTAACATTATTTATTTAATCCTAATTTACAAAACTGAAATCCAAAATCTACATAAAATATCATAGAAGTGAGGAATTATGATAGACAGAGTTATTATCATAATATATTTCAGAAAAAAATCATATAAGAGAGATTCTCGTCGAAGTGTTTCGAATCAACCAATGTGGTTCATCTTTAGGACAAGATGAGGAATGTTTCGAACGAGCCAGTATGGTTCATCTTCAGAACAAGATGAGGAATCTGATCTAGGCATTTAGATAAATAGATGTAGAGCACTGCTAACTAGCCATTAGGAATAAAAGCTAGTTTGACTGATAGGAAATAAAAAAGGTTAATGACAAAAAAAAGAGAGAAAGAATTAAAACATTTATTATTATTAATTTTTTGGATAAATTAATGATGTAGACCGTTATAATTTAGAAAAATAATAGCCCTTTATAACTAAATTAATTAATATATATTAAAAATAATCTTAATAGTCATAAATTGGGCGCTATCAATAAATGGTATTCTAAAAAAATTAATATTTTATCTTATTCAAATAATTACTAATTAATATTCGATCGTCAACCTTATAAAACTATATAATATAATATATTTTAGTAACCAATTTTATGTTTAGAAAATCATTCAATTTTTTTAGATAGGATGGAAGCTCCTCAAACTTCTTACTTGAATGTTTTTCAATAAAGCTGACACAAAAAGGCTAAATTTTTACCTTGAGAATTGTGGTAAACACTAATCAACATATTTTCATTTGTTTTAAACTTTCTAAAGAGCCACATATCAATTAATCGATGGACGTTTGGATAAAATCAAGACATGAATTTGTGGTTGGTAAACATCCTCACGCAAACCATTTTCAACCAATTAAGATATAAATTTCCCGCACTCTACACACACCTGCTCTGACCAGAGAGCACCACCATCAACAGAAACATCAGCTCAGCTAAGACATGGGCTTCGTTTTACCAACATACCCAACAGTCTATATCGGCGCTTCGATAACATCATCGTTCTCAGCTCAACCTTTAAAGAATCTTTCATGGGGTTTTAAGCCTTCGCATAAAGCCTACAAATCCAAGGGGATATTTCATATCTGTACAAATTCAACCAGTCACAAAGCCAGGAGTGAGCTCAATCCCAACACGGACTTGCCTGAAGGACTGGGTATGGAGGAACCTCTATCAGAAAAGAAGGTTGTTCTCTTCATCCCTACATTCACATATAATGGCTTCGCACATTTCATTTTCTGCTTACCGCAATTTTTTTGAAGAAAACTAGATGTATATATGTTGTCTGAAACCCTTGTGTATACTGTCATCTCAGACAAACATGCAAACCATCGCGCAGTTGTATTTACTATGATTCCAATTCACTGAAATACCATTACCCACTCTAAGTCTTGTGATTCCAAATCGTTTACAGAAAAGCATTTTCCCAGGGATTTGATTGAAGGCCAATATAATATGATCACAATTCACTAGAACGAAGCCATGGTATATTGCATATAATGATTCAAAGCCCTGAGGCATAAAGTAAAAGACCTTTATACTTCATTATCATAAAATAGAAATCCCAGAGGCATATAAGGAGTTTGGACATTTGTTAAACTGATGACATTAATCTTGTGCCATCACTTGTGGCAACCTTGGAGATGGTAGAGAGGTCATTTTCTAACAACGCAGATTAGAGTAGCAAAAATGAAAATGTTGACGAAGAAACCTGTGTAAGATTAGACAGCTGTACTCTCGAGAGAATCACTGTCACAACAGAATCATTGTCAGAATTCAATGCTGAGTTGCAAATAAAACATCTAATTAGTGACTAAAGTATGGCGTTTTATCAGTCGGTGAGAAGCAGTTCTAGATGAACTATACTTTTTTTCATAGGTCTCAATCAAGGCCCAAACTCAAGTTTCAACCCAGGTTCAAGCTACTATGTTGAAGAACTTCTAGATCCATTAACATAATAACAGGTACAATTCCTTGTGGCGTTGGACCAGGCGTTTGCCAGGTACCGGTTGACGAACACAGAAATAAATCTGTCTCGTTAACGAAGTATAGCAGAGTACAATAACAGTTGGGAAATGCTCTAAGTTTCAAATGCTCACTTTTGGGTTCTGGAATCTCAATCACGGAAATTTCTAAATATCCCCACTTTTCGCAATGTTTGCCAACGCAACCATAACATACTAAAGCTGTAATATTTGACAAGTCTTTGGACAACGAGTCAATTAAGAAAAATGGTTGTAAATCTGCAATCAAGTCATTTTTGTCTATCAGTAAAGCATATTACAACGTTTCAACTCCAAAAGTGATTACTTTCCAAAATTAGTTATATTTTTTTATATGTTGACAATTAAGTTTCCGTATATGCAACCATGCTGGGTTTCTACGTTAATAGAGCATTATCCCAAACACAATGTTAAAAATGGAATTTTGGAGTTCTTCAAGCTAAAATCAAGCTCATAGGCCAACAGCAAGAAGACAATGTGCTATAATATGAGCAGGCATTGAAAAAGAACACGTGCAAGGTGTAATACCCCAGTTTTGGATCTATAGCATATGACCATCTTTTGTGGGTGTTTCGCCGTGTGAGCGAAGTGAAAGGGCACCCTGAATAATATTACCTGTAGTGTAAAAGATCCAAGTGGAAGCCCAAGGTCAAGGCCCTACTATTGAACATGACGTGGTCATTTTTTGTGCTTTGCTAAAGCTGATATCTGTAGCGAGGATGCACCTTGATGAAATAATAATGATAATAATGCCCATGGGAATGAGTGCAAGGTGTAGAGGTGGCTATGACGTAACAAGAGGGAAGTGAGTGGGATTATCTTTGAGGAAATGACAATGGCATTTGTAATGGGGTGGGTTCCTCCCCCTTATTTATAATAACCTTTGGAATTCCTCTGTTGCTGCCCTATCTTGGTTGCCATTGCAAGATGAATGCGTGAATATTGGTCTTCTTAGCTCTTTTATTGGCATTTTACAGCTCCCGGCACTCTTGGTTTGTAGTTGTGTGGATAACCTGGGATTCATTTGAGCTATGCTAATGAAATGCTCAGTCAAAAGGGATGGCTGAAATGAGCTGATAGACGGAGAATATTGCTGGAACTGTCATAATGCTTGTGTTGGATCTTGACTTTCAAAGCCAGAGACTACCAGGCCAGGTTTTTTGCTATAGGCTAACGAGCAAAGGGAGTCATCTTGCCTGCACTGGAGCACTTGCTGAGATGGATTTCCTGAGGGACTGTGCAGCAGAGAAGGGATATGCCATACTCGTCTTGTGATGGGTTGAAAGGAAGAAATGCATGGCTTATTGCAGGCTGGTTGAGATGCCCGGGTAATGGTGGTAACTAGTAAGAGATTTGGTTGAGTCAGAGTCAGTGTGGTGTAATGACCCATTTCGATCTATAAGCAAAAGAGTATTAGCATGCATACGATGTATGCATATGATAGCTACATATGCATATATCGCATGCCTTGCACTAGTATACTTATTAAATAATTAGGAAAAATGTTTAAATGAATGAAAAGGGGTTAAATACCTAAATTATTGAGAAGAGAGTTATTACCTAAAATCCGACACTCAAAATATACCTATTAAATACTTCGTACTTATAAGGTTGTTAAATAAAATTTACAATTCCAATCTTTCTAATGTAAATATTGATCACTATAGAGTTAAAGCTATAAGTTAATTATTGTTAATATATATATATTATGTATATAAATATCTATTTATAAGTTAAAGTTTCTAAAATAAAATTTTCAAACATTTGATATATATGTATAACTGTTGATTTGTTTATTATTATTAAATTTTATAAAAGTTAAAATGATTTAAGTTTAAACATGTCAAACATATCAAGATATATATACATATCCTCACCTCCATTTACACGTAAAGCTTATATCTGTCAAATAAAATTTGATGAGGGTGGTGACCGCTTAAGAAAGGTATTTATCTCGAGCACGCAAAGACACCAGGGGGGGTTGGGTGTAAGAAAGACTGGAAGGAGAATAGGAGATCTGAATTAGAGTTGGAGATTCGATTTAGAGCTGGAGATTCGATTCAAAACTTGAGATTTGAGCAATTATTCTTGGAGCTTTTGGGCACGGGGGCCAAAATACTCCAATTGTGAAGTATTTTGGAGTTGGGTACTAAGACTGTGCTCAACTTGGCTGGGAGGATTTAGTCATTTGGTATCGGGAGCAATTGGGGCTACATCAGCACAAAATCGACGTCAAACTTAGAAACCAGGTCTGTATATGTGAATTAAATTGATAAATTATGCCTAGATTGTAATTGGTAAGTTCTGTAGAAATTAGTGGTTTAAATTGTTTTTGGTCTTTACACGTGGGTTGGATTGAGTGAGAAATAAACACCCAATAGGCAGTCCTTTTGTCCTCGTTGCCTCAAAACCTGTCTCGATAGTGGTTTCCATTCTAGATGCTCATGGTTAGGTGGTGAATAACTTTGATGCAACCAATTTCCCCGACTAGAATTTGAATAGGGCAAGTGTTCTTATGTGTCGTTCTGTTATTTCCTAGCATGATTTGATTCATATGTGTGCATAAAGATGCTAATTATCATTATATGAATAATGAAATCATATTCTGTCATGGAAATGTAGATGCAGTTACGTCGATAAGTTTTATGAGAATCTCCAGACATATGTAAATTATGTAATATGAAATCCATTTATGGGATCATCTTCAGATTCAGGGAAAGATATTATATGATCTTTGTATAAATCTGAATATTGTGGATGAATGGTGCATTGGTGTATATTCATATCATAGTTGCTAGAGTGTGGGAGTAGAGCAGAACAAGAGCACCATTTTCCAAAAAACCTTAGAAGAGTCCCTAGGCGTTTCATTATATATATAACTATGTTGCCAGGAAATGTGGGTTCATGGTGTTGATTTAGGGTAGCATTGGATGTGCTCTAAGTCTCAAATTTTGCAGGGAGGCTTGGGCACAGGTATTTCAAAGAACCTAGAAAGCGTTTTGGGAAATTCCACTTAGAAGTGATTTGATTAAAATAATTAATATTTTTAATGGGGTTCTTAAGTCTAAACTTAGAAAAAGTAAAATATTAATGGGTATTAATCTAATCAGGGGTGAAACTTCTAGAAAAAAACCACTGATCAAGCCAAAACGATCTGAGCCTTTGATTATGATTTAATCTAGGCCGTTGGTTGTCCAACAGGAAGATATAGGAGGGGCTTGAGGGTCATTTGGAAAACACACAGAGAGATAGAGAAAATCGATTTTTTGAAGTGAGAAGTTCTCAGGAGGAAAAATGGATTGAGGAAATCTCTTGCAGTTGAGGGGCAGAGATAGTAGCTTTCGGAGAGAGAGATTCTCAGCCGGAGATACATCAGCAAAGAGAGGTAGTAAGTGATCTAGAAGCCTTGACACAGAGGCTGATGCAGGGCCACGTAGAAGTGACATAGAGGCAGAAAAAGAAAGTCGAAAATTAGAGCAGAGTGTCAGTTTCAGCAGTTGGGAGCCGGGGTGTGACACTGAGATGTTGAGAGCAGTGACTTTGGGCTACTAATTGAATCCCCAGCTGGGTGACACAGTGCCTGGAAGGGTTGACGCTGGGACAGCGTAGAAGCAGCGCAGTGCCTGCTAGGGGCACTTCATCCAGTAGCTGGGTCAACCAGGATTTCTCAGTGATTGTGTGAGGTAAAACTCACAAAGCTTCTGCTAGTATTTCTCTCTGTAATTGAATAACCCTGTGAGTTATTCAATGATGTATTCATATTTTGCTATTGCTTAATAATAATAAACCCTCAGAGCTGTTGCACCAATTTTTCCACATTGGGTTTTTCTGGGAACTTTTTGTCCAAAAATAACGGTGTCCCATGTGTTTGTATTTCCTTGCTTAATTTCTACATTTATCTATCTACAATCATTTCTTCCAAGAATAAAAACGGGAAATATACGTACCCACATTTTTCCGCCACGACGGGCATTAACGATTAATCGTTCTATGAATCCTCGAGCCTATACTAACAATCCATATAGCCAATTCTCCGCTTTCAGAAATCACTTACTCTTACATGGTCGAGATTCTCGGAGTGAGGAACCTCAAATTAAAGATCTATCAAGTCTTTTATAGGAGCCTGCTTAGCTCAAAGGTTAGAGCATCACACTTGTTAATGCGATGGTCATCGGTTCGATCCCAATGCTGGCTCTTTTCCGTTCCTTCTCATTTCCATAATCCACAAAGTTTTGTTTAGGAGGAGACTGCTCAATAATTCCATATATATGTTGTAGATATCATAACATAAAAGGAATACTCAATTTCACTTGGAACTTGAGCAATTTGGTGTAGGTTGCTTTAGTAATTTACGTTAATGTTTCAAGAAGAAATCTGAAATAAGTTTGTAACATAATTTACAATCTAGGTGAAGTAGGTTCAGCTGGTTGCAGTAGGATTCATGAGATTGTTAGATCTAGGAATTTTCACACGGGGACGGGTATGTCATTTTTTGAAACAGGGTGCGTGGGTTTGTTGAGGGTATATTATAATTTATATATATAATATATAAATATTATATTTTATAAATTATATAATATATGTGAATTTGTATATTTTTCAACTTTAAACAAGAAAACTAAAATATTTATGATTTAAACTTTAAATATTTAAACATGCGCATCATTGCGCATTCAACATTCACAATGAAAATTCAAAATTTCTAGTTTGATATCAAGTGCAAATTGGAGTTTACATATTAATAAGAATCATGATATATGTCCATTGTCATACTACATTGAAAATTTGCCTTAAGACAAGAACTCGGGATGGGTTTGAGAACCCCACCCCCAGGTTTGCGAACCTGTGCAACATAGATATATAATGAAACACCCAGGGACTTTCCTAAGGTTTTTTGGAAAATGGTGTTCCTGCTCCGCTCTCTCTCTCTCTATATATATTCAAATAAATATGCAGGGTGCCAAACTAGTTGCGTAATATATGAAAATATCCATATTTGTGCTACTTGTCAATGGATACTACATTATTGTGATGTTAGAAATGTCGTCCACACTACATTAATGATTATATTGAAATTTTGAAAGAAAGCATTATGAATAAACAAGCAAGAACATTTAAAAGACAAATATGAACAACAAGCAATGTTTTGCAATTGCTTATATTTTGATCCTCGTCATTACCATCATCTTTCATCCTTCACCTCTTGTCTAGCTTTTGCCTCACAATTCTCTAAGGACATCAATCAACATCACCCAATTTTGATAAACTTCATAATCCAAGTTGTAGAATATGGTAGAAAAGGCTTAACATGCCTAATCAGTGGTTTTGGTTTGAGTAAAGGGTACATTTTTGCTAAGGCCATGACAAAGGAGCTCAACAATAAACACCACCGACATTGGGGTACATAAAGGGCTTGATACTCATGATTAAATGCTATTTACATAGCCTCACATTTGATGGAATCCAATAAAATAAGATAATTTTATCAATGTCCAACAAATGACCATAAAAGTAAGTCAATGGGACTAAGGTGTACAACAAGTATGAGCACAATCCCACCAATCTTAAATGTTGAAAATTGTTAAGTCTACTGATTTTTTGATGGATATGAAATTCAACTTTCTCCATATGAAGTCCAATGAGGTTGGAACCACTCTCAAACATCTTGAAACAATTAATGGTAATATAAAAAATTTACTTAATGGGATAAAGGAAAGATAGAGATAAAGGAAATGTCAAGTTTTAATTGCTAGCATTTTTGGTCAAACCTACACAAAAAGCATAGTCATGGTTCAATGTGCCCAGGGAGTGTCCAGGGAGTGTCCAGGGAGTGATTGGGGAGCGTGTGGTTTGCTCCAGGAGCATCCGAAGGAGTGCCACACTCCCCACAATGGCAAGCAACATCCTAGGGAGCATTGGAGTGCTTCTGCTTAGAGCACGATTCTGTGGGAGGAGCTGTCCATGAGAGGGTGCTCTCAACAAATTTGGTGCATATTCTAGTTGTTCATGCTGGGTGTGGTTCCCATGTGTATATTTTTTGTTTTGCATTCAAAATAATCTTGTAGGTTGCATGGGAACTTGTTATAGAGGTCGTAATGGTAGAGGGGAAATTTTATGAGTTAGGTACCTTGCTGGCCATGGGCAGGGAGTTGGGTATGTTACAGATGGTAGGAGTGGTCCTTTCCCAAGGTAAAGTTGGTTTCCTCTCAAGCTAGGCCTATTTTATGTTAGAAATTGTTGAGAAATGTAAAGTTTCAGTCTTCATAATTATTGTACTCATTTCAATATGTATCCTGTGTAACAAACAAGAAAAGAAAAAGGAAAAGTTATTATTATTAAAGCATGGTTTTCATGCTCATTATTGGTGGTATTCTAGGTAAAAGCATATTCTTTGTGCTTCTAGGGTTTTTTAGGTCCTAGGATTTATTGTCTTGAGTCAAAAAGAGTCAACATCATGTTTATAAGACCCTTTTGGGCAAAATATATTTGTAAAAAGAATTATTTTTGAGTCTAGAAAGTCCCGGAAGCTCCAAAGTATAAGTCGGCCTTGGGAACATCAAGTCAGCCTAAAGGAGGGAATTCGACCCCTTGAGAAGGCTATACAAAGAAGTAGTTCGACCTCATTTGGGACACACACATTCCACAAGTTCGATCTATCAAGAAAGAGTTCGATCTAAAGCTGGGAAGTAGGAAGAAGAAGCACGAAGCTTTAAGAGAAGCTAGAAAGATGAAATTTCTTGTTTTTGGGCTCTATATCTCTCACACGTGTGAAATTCTAGGGTTTTTAGGTTGCAGAAAGAGGCTGAAGTTGAAGGTCCAATCTGCAGGAGGACAAAGTGGAGTAACTTGTAGTTGGAAGAGAGAATACTTTGTCTAGACCTTGTTGAGCTTGGGAAGAGCTGTCTTGCTCTAGGAAGGTCTCAGAAGGAGGCTAGATTAGGGTTTTTGAGGAAGTTGCAAGGACAAATTTGTAGGGTCAAAGTTGTAGGATGAGTTGCAGTATTGAACCTGGCAGGTCGAAGTTGCAGTATTGAAGCTAGTTGGTGCAGATCAAAGGAAGGACTTGAGGTAGTGTTGACTTGGTACTAGGAAGAGGACTTGATCTAGGGTTTGGGTCTTTGTATTTCATTTGAAGCAGATTCTAAGAAGAGAAGAGTTTCCGGGATTTTCCCTTGGAAGGGTTTTGCTTTGGCTAAGAGCTTTGTTGACCACACTTTATCAACAGTCCAAGGAAGCAGAGTACAAAGAAATGGAGAATTTTTTTCAAAAGATCAAAGTCATCAGCGAACACTATTGTATCATTGTAAACCCAATTTCTGCAAGTTGTATTGTAAATGGTGCTAGTATGACTGTTTAATTATGTAACAACATCTAGGTAAACCTCTGATTTTGGAAAAGGATGAGGTAAACCTCTGACTTTGGCAAAGGATTTCATCTTAGGAAGTTTTTTAACCTCATTGAACTATGTGTGTTTCTAAACTCGGATAATCGACAAAGTTTTTCTTTCAGCGTAAACCCTAAAGCTAGGGTGGAATTCATTGATAAGGTCTCAAGTGAGTCCTAGCGTTATATTGAGTCTTTTGTAAAAGTGTGTTTGAGAATAATTTTATCACATTTGGCTAAATTATTTTATTATAAACACACTTGGTCTATAATGGATCATATTGTGTCGCAGAATTGGGTAAATTATTGAGGGTATGAGTCTAAATGTGTTTTCCCCTTTTAAGGGTTGATATTGTAATAATTTAATGTAAAAAATATTTTAGTGCATGGTCCCACATATTTAGACACTATGGCTTAAATATTTGAGGGTGGAAAAATTATTAATCCCCTCTAGTGTCAATTAATTATTATTTTTTATTATTATTATTATTATTTTTATTTTTATTTTTTATTTTTTTGGAAAAATTAAATAAAAATTCTAAGCCAAAAATTTAATTAATTTTGAGTCAAAAAAAATATTTATAGAGAAATTAATTTATCTCCAAGTGGAAAATAATAAAAAAATTCGTGGGTCAAAGGAAAGTCAATTTTTGGAGGCTCCCCCACCAAGGGAAAAATGGATATTTTAAGAAAAATTGGGCCCTTGGACCTTGGTGGTTAAGTCAAAGTCAATTTTTTGAGGAAATGAATTAAAAGTGAGTCTTAAGAAAATTTCGAATTTTTCCTCAAAATTAAAAATTCGACGGTGGAGATTAAAAGATGATCAAGCTATTTTCAACGGTCGAGATTAATTTGACGAGGATTTAAGCCAACTAGCTGTTATTTTCCACTTGCAGGGGTTTCTCTATATAAAGAAGCTATTGAGCTTCTATTGTCTATCTTTGGATGATGTAATTCTTAAACACTGGTATTGAGCTGCTGCTTTTCTGGGAACATTATTTTATCATAATAGAAAGACTTTGGGGTTCAGTTCATGGTGTTCTTCTTCTACTAATCAGTGGTATGTGTTAGCTATGTGTGATCCTATATTGTGCTGAATATTGTTAAATAATTGTTATTCTATTTGTTGGTGATAAGAACATTCTATTGATAAATGCTATCTTAGGTGATTTGATTCACCATATGATTTAACAATTTTACTTTGAGAAAAATTATAGAGATTTACAGGAATGCTAGCCCTTGGGCTCCAAGTTCATAGACTGTGGGGAAGAGCCGATTATGTTTGGGCTCTGAGATTTCATTTTGGTAACTAATTTTGCAGGAGGGTTTTGGCCAATATCTCTTTTTCGAAATTAATTCATCCATTGCTATTTATTCAAAAATATTTTTCCAAAATTATTATTTTGTAAATATTGTATATTTGTAAATTGTTTCTAAACCATTTTATTTTGCAACACTTGGGGATTTTATGTTTTTGTATATATATTTGGGGTTTGGCATTCTTTTATTCATTTTGCAGGTGATAACTCATGGGTTTGAAGCAACAATTTTTTTTGGGCTATTCAACCAAGCAAGGAAGGCTGATCTAGGCTCTTGAGGGTAAGATCTAGCCTCCCAACTTCCTCTAAGATCAACGTCCAACCTAAGAAGGAAGCCATCCAAACATTTTGTAGTGATTGCTGGCGGATTTTTTGTATTTGCAAGGAAATTTTTAGGCCCCCAAGGCCTAGACATCCTCCATTTTTTCGCCTAACCGTGAGGCCTATTGGACTCCTAGGGCCTTCGCCCCCCCATTTCCCTTAGCCGCAACCCTCTTAGGGCTTGTTGTGGCCCCTTAAAGCCTTCAACCCCCTTTAAACCCTAGCTGCAGGCTTAAAAATGCCTTGACCTCCCTTTCACCTAGGCGACAACGCTTTTAGGGCCTGCCATGAGACTTAAAGGCTCTTTCCCTTGAGCTGCAGCCCCTTGTGAGGCTTCCCTTGCCTGCCGCAGGCCCTCTAGAGCCTTCCCTTGTCCATTGTCAGCCCTAAGGGGCTTCCTCTCCCTTGCCGTGGCTCTTTTTGGACTTCCTCTGTCCTTGTTTGCCATCTCCAGCCCTTTGTTGGCCTTTTCTAGCCCTAGTGTTGGGGTTTCCTAGCCCTTACCTAGTTTTCAACCCTCATTAAACCTTTAGTCAGTCATTGATTTGATCTTTTACCTCTTAACACTTGGTTTTGCAACGATTTTTAGAGCTAAGTTGGTGGTTGCATGTTCTCAAGGCCATTGGAAGCCTCCCTAGCCATCTACAAGGCCATAAGGCCTCTTGGTTTGCTCTCTAACCCTCTAGTTTCATCATTGTCCTAATTTTAAATTATGAATTATTTTATGACAACAATATATTTAAGGCCTAAACACATCTTTTAATAAGCCTAAATTCATTAATAATTCATCTAAGGCATTGGGAATTAAGCCTAAGTCAATTTGAGTGCATATAGGTGAGTTTCTTGTGGACTGTTGGATTGATTTCAAATCTGATATGTTTGCTACAGCCACAAAAACACTTACAATAGTGATAAAATTGAATAATAGTGATATAATAACTCATTGGTAAATCATATTTCATCGTTATATTGTCACTTGCACTCATTGGGCTTCCATTTCTTGGCATATTTGATCATTTCTAAAGGCTGAAATAATAATTTGAGGTCTGAAATTTACTGCATAAAGGTCTGATATAAATATTTCAGTGGTGGAAAAAGTGCTGAAGATCACCTAAATTTCACTTAGCTCTTGTTCCTTGTATCTTGTGAAACTTGGATAAGTTTTTAATTGTATAATTGGGTCATTTTCTTATTTCTGCAATCATATGTCTCTTTGCTGATCCATATTGCATTCTGCATCATTGGCATCTATTTGCACTCTTGCATCAACACACACAAGTGCTCTAATTGATTTGATAATTGTTTAAGGAGATTGACTAATTGCTCTAAGTGATATTGTGATTAGTGCTCTTGTTGTTCATTGTTATTATCATTGTTGGATAAGTGGATACATTATTCATTGTTGAGTTAAATAGCTCTTGTGGATTAATAATCTAAGTCACTCTTAAAGCACTTGAATTGAATTTTGTGATAAGAGATCTAATTGGCATATTAGTAATTCATTGTTATAATCTTGAAGATTGCTAATTGTGTTGAGCATTGATCTTCTCTATTTGATTTAGTCTATCTCTTAAGCAATTATCTTTTGGTATTATTGGCAACATTTTCTGGCATCATTTAATTTGAACACTTTCTCTTGTGGTGAGGGTTATCCTTGTTCATTCTCTAAGTACTTCATTGTTTCAAGTTGAAAATCATTATTTGTCTCTAAGTACTTAGGAAATAAAATAATCTCACCTTAAGAAAATTCACTCATATCTTGCGTTTGCATTTTAGGATTAGCCTCTTGCATTAATTAATTAACTTCCAAGCATAAGCTTGGTCGATAGAGAGATAGACCCACCTTTTTCATCTAGCTTGAGGAGTCTAGAACCTTTTCAGTGGTTAACACGGTGACCTTGCAGTCGTTAGAGCCACAGTCTCTACAGTGCCAGAGGCATCGGGTGGTTAGAATTCAAGGGGAGGGATCGTTAATCAAACCCTAACTTGCTTCCCCTCGGTTTCTCTCTGACAACCAACTCTAAAGATTAGCTTCAAAACAACTAAGAGGAAGGATACATTTAGATAGGCATTTAACTTAAAATAAACCAAGATTTTGCATCTCACCTAGATCTTAGGAGTTGCATTTCATTTAGAATAGTGAAGCATCCTTTAAGCAACAACTATTCATCTGGTGACTTGGTATATAATTTGTCTTAAGCAAGTAATTGACTCCATTTAAGGCACCGGTCTTTCACAATAATTTAATCAAAATCATTTAACTTGTTAATTCAACCAAGTTGCTGTTGGAATTTCTAACTGTTAGAAACCCTTCATGTACTTTACTGATTTATTCCTACCTATTTGTTCTATTAATTAACAAGTTATTTACCATGTAAATATTGGAAATAAGTACAAGTACATGTTCAACACATTACAGATCATCAATTGAAAGAAACAAAAACAAGCACACAAGTGACACCGTTGTTTTTGGACCAATGTCCCCAGAAAAAACCCAATGCGGGAAAACCGGTGCAACTATATGAGGGTTTGATTTATTAAGCAGTTTCTAAATATAATCTGGGTGCCAAATCTGGCTCACCTAATAGAGAAAAATCTCGGCAGTAGTACCTCTCTACTCGAAAGCAGATATTCCGGCTGAAACCCCGGATAAACACTCCGGCAGCTCCACAGCTCCAATCTACCCCACGAAACCTCAATGTCAGCCTCTAGGGACTGCGCTAGCTCTTTCTGGCCTAGCGTTAGCCCAACGTCACTCTGGCTTGGCTTGCGTCAGCCTCTAGAGGCACTGCGTCAGTCCTCTGGCCCTCTACGTCACTCATGCTGGCCCTCTGAGGCGTTGCGCAACTCCTGACTGCCTCTGCCGGAGCCTTGGCTGGCTCTGTGTGAACCCTTGGTTGGTTTTGCGTCCCTCTCTCCGGATACTGCACTGATCCTCCCAGTGCTCTCTGCTTCTGTATTCATTGCCTCTCAGCTGCAATTCTGATTACTCTCTCAACTTTCTTAGCAAACCTAGCCCCAGAAAGTCGAAATCTTGATCTCTTGGTGTGTTCTCGAAGTGACCCTCAAGCCTCCTCTTATCTTTTCTCGTTGAAAAATCAACGATTGAGATTAAGTCCCTAATCAACGACTAAATTAGATTTGGCTTGATCCATGACTTTTGGACCGTTCTAACTTCTAACACAGTTTTATATTAATTCACATTAATATAAAAATATTAATTATTTTAATATCTTCAAAACTGTTTAGAATCTGCCCAAACCCTTTCTGGGTATTGGAGATCTCATGTGCCTTAGCCTCTCCACCAATTTTCGTGGCTAGAGCATGTCCGATGCTACCCCAAATCAACAGTTGCTAGGCCATTCAGTTGTGTCTCTCAGACTTGTTGGTTGCCAATGAGTCTCCCATCTTCACATTTCATGGGGATTAACCCCCATAGCTTGCTGTAGGGAGACAACTTGAACAGAGAGGGCAGGGATCAGAGTGACAACCCCCACGTTGAGCGTTGTCACATAGTGCCTGTACAGTTTAGGCGACAACATTTTTTGGCGCCGTTGCCGGGGATAGAGCTTTTTTGTCCTGGTTTTCATGACATTCTCTCCACCTCTTCATCTTTTCATCCCCTCATTCTTCATCTTTTCACTAATCTTCTCATCACTTTGCTCACCTTTCTATTTGCACCTTAACAATTGAACGTTTGGGTTGGTTTCCTGTTTGGGTGGCGACTCCACTTATTCATCCATTCACAAGAGCTTATACTAGAAGAAATCCTGGTAGCTTGGTTAACCTTGCTCTCGATCCTGAAAAGGCTCTAAGAGCTCGGTTAAACAAATTACATTCTAGTAAGCATTTAACCTTTCTCGGACAGAAGCCCTCCCTGCTATCCACTTGCTTTTCCCTGATCTCATCAGTCAGGACATCATGGATTTTTACAAGCCTTGCAACTTCGCCAATATCCAAGGGTATCCTCATAATCTTCTAGATGCCTTTTTGGATAAGATCCCTATGTTTCAGGGAAATATTGCAATCACTGCTATTGCTCCTATCAAGAAGTTCACATCCTTCCTGCTAAGACATGCTCACACAACGACCTACAATCATGAAGATGTCAAGTTGAAGCTCTTTGTCCTTGTTACCGCTCAAACTAGCAGGGGACCTAAAGGGGATTCCTAAAGGGTCAAATACTAGACCAAGGGCAACAAGTGGAGACTTAGCCCACTGTCACCTCAGCTAAGGCTCCCTACTATTTACGGACTTTCAACGATGGGAAGAGACCCGGTATATATGGAGTCACAAATGAAGGATAAATCAATAAGTGGATATAAAGTGACCCAAACAATCCCTTTCCAGAAGAGGTTGAAAAATGAAGCTTGCTTGCTTTATAAGCAAGGTACTTGAGGGCTAGGTTTATGGGATATGACTTGTGAAAGAGTTTTCCAATCCCTAAAATCCTAATTGAAATTGGTATCCCAGGTGGTTTTTGAAGAATTGTCTTTTCAAAGGAGTGGGACCACACGGGACCAGGTGGGCCCAACCTAGGTCAAGAGGCAAGGATTTAGCAACCAATGATGTTCTTAACCCAGACGAGGAGGGGAAAGGATCAAAGAAAGAATTTTCACTTAAAAGTGTTGAATTGATCCTATAAGGTACTAGCCTTGGGAATACTAGGGCAAAGTTAGATCTCGGAGTTAAGGCTTGGCTTTTCTCACAACTCCAACGTCGGAATGGCTACAAAATTGGAGGAGGCCTTGAGGACACACCAACGCAGGAGAGGCTAGGAGATCGAACTTTTTGGAGCGCTATTTTGTCGGGAGAATGATGCCCTAGGTGTCCCAACTTGGCTAGACCTAGGAAAAGGTGAAAAGATTTGATTTTTGGGTGACCTATCCTTGCCCCTCACTGCAAGAAGATCACTCAATATCTCTTCGGCAACTCAAAGCTGCTATTCTTGAGAAATTCGATCTCTAAATCTCACTATCTCGGTGTGTTCTCCAAGTGCCCATCAAGCTCCTTCTTATAATCTCTCGTTGGAGCACCAACGATCAAGATTAAAACATAATAAAGGGCTAAGATTAACTGGGAGTTGATCCTCGTATTTATGTAGAAGATTCACACCATATTTAATTAATACCCCTTTAATTAATCACATTTCCTAAGTGTAGACTTAGGAATACATTAAAAATGATTAATTATTTTAATTAAACCATCTCTAGGTGGAATTTTCCCAAACGATTTTTGAGTCTTGGAGAATGCATGTGTCTTAGCCTCTCTGCAAAATCTTGAGGTTAGAGCACATCCGATGCTACAGAAATTAACACTCCCTCTTAGTGAGGAATGTGCTCTAGTGCTGCAACCCATTGAAGCATCACTCTGGCTCTGCACCAGCTCCTGCTTCACTGTTGATGTCTGGCTCTATTGCCCATCAACTATTGCACAACTCTGATTGTTGCATCCATGCTATTGTTGACTCTGCTAAACTACTGCCAGCACTGGATCTGCACTGCAACCCTCTTTGACTGTTGCTGCTGCAAGTTGCAACTGCAACGGAAAAGCACCCAAAATACTGAATCAACTATGATCAGAATGATCCATCCGCTGTCCGAGTTTTGACTACTGCTAGCCTCTGAACTGTCGTTGAAGCCTCTGTGCCGCTACTGACTCTGATCTGTGCCATCTGCACTGCTGCCAACTCTGCTCTGCGCTGCTCAGTCTCTGACTGTTACTAGCTACTACATCTGTCACTCTAGCACCTTACTTCAACAATTGCCATCGATCCATCTTGCTACTGCATGTCTTGGGCTCCCGTAGCAAGGTATTGATTCATGAGGTAGAACTCCTCAAGAATCCTTCCCATCTTGTAGCTCTCTGGGGCTACAACTCCAAATCACCCCACCTCACCCCTGGAGGTAACTCAGTGATCATGGCAAACTCTTCCTCCAATCTGGAGGACAACCTGTTGATCTTAGTGGATGCAGCTTGCTGATCCTGCTTCTCCTCTTTGTCCTTCTTTTTGAGAGGACACTGAGTGCTGTAGTGGCCAAGCTCACCACACCTGAAGCACTCGACGTTGGAAAAAATGTCCTTCTTCCTCCTGTGCTGCCCCTTAGATGCAAGGGCCACATCTTCTTCTTCCTTTACTTGCTTCATCCCACTGCTGCTGCTAGCACCACTGATGGTGCTCTTCACCAGATCTCACCTCATCTCCTCTTGCTGCAGATCAACCCACACACATTCCCAATCTGGCAGTTTCTCTTTGCCCAGGATGCTATTGACGAAAACTTGCCATTCTCCGGAAACACTGTTCAGAGCTAATCGTACAAACTCTGTAGGATGGGGCACTGACCCTACTGAAGCCAACTGATCCCGGACATCCTGAATCCTAGTAAGGAAGGGGTCTATACGCTCCCCTTTCTCCATCCTCGTGCATCTCAACATTTCTATTAATTAAACATTTTTTGTAAGTTAGACTTAGACATTTTTAATTATCGATCAATTCATTTAATTGAGCTGTCTCTAGGTGGAATTTCTAGAAACGATTTATGGGTTTTGGAGATCTCATGTCTTTTAGCCTCTCCACAAAGTTTGAGACTAGAACACCATCCGATGCTACAAAAACTAACATGTTGTTCACAACTCCGTTTGTGAACAACTCTCAATTGCCCACTGCTGCTCCTCAGCTCTTTTGGGACTTTCTTCCCAATAATGCCTTTCTATGCTCCCCGATGAAGACACACTTAGGGTTGAAGGGCTTCCCACAACCACTGTTGAATGTCCTCCTCCAAAAATGAACTTAGGGCATGGAGGACTGCCCACCTTTTGTTGTAGATGCAAGTCTAGGGCTACAAACTGCTCCTGGATGATCAGACTTCTAAGCTCTTCTTTTGCCACTTCTAACAATCCCTTAGTGTTGATTTGGGGTATCATCGGATGTGCTCTAGGCCTCAAATTTTGCAGGGAGGCTTGGGCACATGTATTCCAAAGAACCCAGAAAGATTTTTGGGAAATTCCATCCATAAACGATTTTATTAAAATAATTAATATTTTTAATGGATTTCCTAAGTCTAAATTGAGGAAAATTAAAATATTAATGAGTATTAATGTAATTGTGGGTGTAACCTCTAGAAGAAGACGAAGAAAGCCAAAACGATCTGAGCCTTTGATTAAGAGTTAATCTAAGCCGTTGGTTGTCCAACAAAAAGATATAAGAAGGGGCTTGAGGGTCATTTGGAAAATACATTGAGAGATCAAGAGGTCGAATTTCTGAAGTGAGAAGTTCTTAGGAGGAAATTCGATTGAGGAGATTTCTTGCAGTAGAGGGGCAGGGATAGTATCCAGAGAGAGATTTTCTCAACTGAAGAATCATCAACAAAGAGAGGCAGAGAGTAATCCAGCAGTGGAGCACTGAGCTAGAGGGGCTGACGCAGAGCCACGCAGAGGTAGCGCAAAAGCCAAGAGGGAGTCCAAAATTTGCAGAAGGAATTCAAGTTTTAGAAGCCGGGAGCCGGGGTGTGAGACCGAGAGGCAAAAATCAAATCTCCTGGGAAGCAAATCGACCATCCAGAGGATTGACGTTGTCCCTAGAGTGCTTGACGCTGGGCTGACGCAGATACTACGCGGAGGCAGCGCAAAGGAAATGAGAAAAGCCGGGGGCAATCATACTGAGGCTGGATCAGCCAGGATTTCTAGTGATAGTGTGAGGTAATCTCACAAATCTTTCTGCCATTATTTCTCTCTTTATAACCGAAGAACCTGAGAGGTATTTAGAATTTGCTACTGCTTAATAATAATAAACCCTTGGAACCGTTGCACCGGTTTTCTCGCATTGGATTTTTTCGAAGACATTTTCCAAAAATAACGATGTCTATTGTGTTGTATTTTCTTTCTTGTTCAGTCTCTTGTTTCCGCATAATATTTAATTAAGTGAAGGCTGCAGTAGTATTTACTTCGATATTTACCGTAGAAAACAATAAATAACTTGTATGGACTAACTAGTAGGAGAAGTAACATCAATTTGCTGCAGTAGGGATTCCTGTTATGGAATCTTCACATGTATCAGAGCTGCGGGTGGAACAAGAAGAGCAATGGCAGAAAACCCAACGCTTAGCAGAAGAGGGAGATCGAAAAAGTTGTAGAAGGTAGCAGTTCGAAACCCTAGAGGGTTTCTGTAGTCCTAGCCAGAGGGATGATTTTCGAGGCAGTCTCTCTTTGAGTGAGTCAACAGAGAGGAAGGACTTCGAGTTAAAAGGTTTGCCGGGGCAGAGAGAGCAGCGTTGAAGCCTCAACTTGAGGAGAAGCTGGTGGGACGCAAATTTGTTTGCAGGTAGTTTGCTAGGCAGAAATTCATCAGAAGAGAGAGGAGAAGCACAATTGAGGGAATTTCTTCCTCTGAGAATTCCTAGCCAAGGAATTCGAATTCTCACGAGCTGAGCAGCGGCAACAGTGAGCAGCAGGGAGTGCGTAGGCTAGGCCAGCAACAACACAGAGGAGAGACAAGGTCATTCGACTTTCTATTTGCTGTAGAGATGGCAACTAGTGGCTTGAGGGATCATGATAGGTTGGACAGAGCATCCAACTATGTCATCTGGAGGCTAGAATGTCATTCCTTCTAGATGAGCATGCCCTCAAGACATATGTCGACAGCGTGGTGGCTGTGCGTGTAGTTGCAAATCCGTTGAAGAAATACGAGGCCGAAATGGCGAAGGCAAAGAGAATGATCCTTGACGGAGTGAAGCATCATGTGGTTTGTCACATCGCTAGTAGAGGGACTGCTAAGGAGATGTGGGATACGTTGTCTACGCTGTATCAGGGATATTCCGAGCAGCGGAAGATGTAGCTTGAGCAGAAACTGAGATCTGCTCAGATGTAGAAGGGGGAACATGTGGATCCATTCCTCGCGAACCTTCAGGAGACCCGGGACGAGTTATTTGTTGTGGGGTCTACACCTCAAGACTCCAAGTTGGTTAGACTGACTTTCAATTCTGTCTTAGATGAGTGGCAAGTCATTGTCCAGAGTATCCTGGGTAGGGCGGCTTTGCCGAATTGGGATGAGATGTGGGCAACTCTCAAGCAAGAGGAGCTAAGGAGAGACTTGGTCAAGTGCAAGCTTGACAGAAGTAATAACAATGGGTTGAAGCCCAAGGAGGAGGAGGATAATGCAGCTCTCGCATCGAAGGGGCAGCAGGAGCAACAGAGACGTAAAGACCTCTTGAAGATAAAGTTCTTCTGGTGTGGTGAGATGGGTCACTACGCAACTCAATGTCCTCTTAGGAAGAAGGACAAAGATGAGAAGCACAATCTGAAGGCTGTGCCCGCGAAGATCAAGGAAGAGGAGTTCGCCATGACAACCGAGATACCTCCAGGAGGGAGGTGAGCTGATTTGGAGTTGTAGTTCGAAAGAGCTACAGATGGGCAGGATCCTTAAGGAGCCCACCTCTTGGATCAATTCCTTGCTACAGGAGCCTAGATCAGAAGTAGCAAAATGGACTAGTGTCGGATGGTGTCGAGGAGTGTCAGAGAGACAGTTGCAGTGGCTAGGAGCGCCCAAGACTGAACAACGTAGAGCAAAGTTGGCCGTAGTGCCGATGGCACATAGCAGTAGTCAACAACAACGCAATAGATTTAGAGGGTCAACGCAAAGTCTAGCAACAGTCAGTCTTCAGCATTCACGTGGTATCATATTGAACACAATTAGTTCAGTAATTTGGGATGTTTTTCCGTTGCTGATGGAGTAGCAACAATAGTTTGCAGTGCAGTGGTAGTGCCAACAACAACATGGATGCAGAATTTCAAAGGGAGTTGTAGTACGGATGCAGTGTTGACAGTGGCAGTGTCAACAACAATACAGTTGCAACAACATTGCAGTAGTTGGTCGACGACATGTCAGACATCAGCAGCGCAGAGGACGATGTTATAAAGTTAGGGTGATGCTTCAATGGGAGGCATTGCTAGAGCACATTCCTCGCTAAGAGGGAGTGTTGATTTCTGGTAGCATCGAATGTGCTCTAAGTGTCAAAATTTGCACGAAGGCTTAGACACATGCATTCTCCAATACCCAGAAATCGTTTTGGGAAATTCTACTCAGAGACAATTTTATTAAAATAATTAACTATTTTTAATGGAACCCTAAGTCTAAACTTAGGAAATTAAAATAATTAATGAGTATTAATCTAACCTGTGGGTGTAACTTCTAGAAGAAGGTGGAGATCAAGTCAATATGATCCTAGCCATTGATTAGAATCTAATCTGGGCCGTTAATTGATCAACGAGAGGATTATAAGAAAGGGCTTGATGGGCACTTGGGGAACACAAAGAGGGAGTTTAGAGAATTGATTTTCTGAAGTAGAGCAGTTGCTGAGAGATTTTCGATAGCGAGCTTTTGCAGTGAAGGGCAGGGATAGTTGGGTTGGAGTATCTTCTCCAGGACCCAGGATCAATAGCAGAGAGACAAAGAGACACTAGGAGGAGGCAGCGCAGACCCAAGAGGGGTTGACGCTGGGCCAAAAGGGCCCACGCAGAGTTGACGCGGAGCCAAAAGGGCTCATGCAGAAGCAGCGTAGTCTTCCAGTGCAAAAATCTGAAATTTGTCGGGGAGCTGAGATTTTTGAGCTGGGAAGGCTGGAAACTGCTCCAGAGGGCAGACGCTTCCCAGTTGGAGCAGGGCCTACATAGGGCCAGCGCAGAGATAGCCGCGGACAATTGGTTCAGCTGCCGGAATAGCCGGAATTGCAGGGTAGAGTGAGGTAATCTTACTAAGTTTTTCTGCCAGTTTATTTTCTCTGTAACTGGATTCCCGGAAGGGCATCCAAAGTTGTACTCAGAAACTACTGCTTAATAATATAAAACCTTCAGAGCTGCTGCACCGGTTTTCCTCCATTGGTTTTTTCCGGGGACATTTGTCCAAAAAATACCGTGTCACTTGTGCATCTTTCTCTATTTGTTTTGTTCTTGTTTTCGGTCAAATAATTAATTAAGTGAAGGCTACAATGTGTTAGCTTTGATATTCGCTGTAGGAAACAGTGAATAATTTGTTTCAGTATTTAATAGATAGGAGAAGTTTAATTAGTTGCTGCGGTAGGTGATTCGGGTGGGATTCTCGAATTTTCACACTTAGTCTTTCAAGAGACTTGTTTCTTAGGGCTTGAAGCAAGCCTCTACAACCCTCCACAATTTGTTCTTTAGGTTGTTCCAACTCTGCCACTTCTAGCAGGCCTAAAGTCCTTCTTAGGTCACTGCACTTAGGACCAACTTGGTCCACTCTCACGTTGCCCTCCAATAGTCCACGAGTGTCCAATCCAAAACTAACCAAACATCAACAACACATCAACAATACCTACCTTTCTGCTGTAGCATTTGCTCACTAGTTAGGGTATCCAACCACTTTGATTACCCTTCCTCTTCGCTGCTAACTGTCCTCCAAAAAATGTCCAACCTGGACTACTCATCCATTAGCAAATCAACATCCACAAGAGGTCAACTCAACTAGTTGTCTGCAACACCTGCTACTCTTCTCTTGTCCTCGATCTTTGTGCATCTAGAGCTCTGGTTAGGGCTGAAGTCAAGCTACTACGACACCCATATCATTGCTCCAAATACTGTGTTTTCCCTTCCAAATTGGCTTCCCTTCTTTAATGTCCTTCTAGGCTTCTAATGGATTGCTGTTAGGCCTTGGGAAACCTCACAAGACACCCTACAACACCTCTCACCTACAACAACAAGAGAATCTGCCTTCTAGCAAGGGCTAACACCTTTGTTTAGGTTGCAATGCTCTTTGTGCATCTTGGCTTGAAGAGGAGACCCTCACAAGGCCTCACGACCCTCTAAACAATCTTCACAAACAACTGTTCCTATAGCGCCTTCACCCGGCCTAAAACAAAGACGCATCACAGTAAAACATGCCTAGAAATACCCTTCTATCAACCTCAAAAATGTGGCCCTGTCTTGCAAGAAGATCCGCACTCAAAACAGTAAGTTTTGCGCACAAAATTGTCCTCCTTCCCTCCACGCTAGTTGCGTCAGGCCTGTGCATTTCAGAGGTGGTTATCTAGATGAGATATGCACTTTGGATATGTTTCTTTAAGCCTCAACGAGTCCTCTACTTATATGTTTCATGTGCGGTGTGACATTAGCCTTTAAGGGCACTCCTCCAACTAGGCTGACTTGGCACTTTAGCCCTCACAACCACACTCTCACATATAAAAATTATAACTCAACTTCTACAACTCTGATTTGGATGATTTTCGCAGTCCCTTGCTCTCCTAAGGGTCCTCCATCATCTCAAATCATCACATTTCAAAATCTCCTCATGGTTTTGGCCCCACACCGATGGGTATTGTTGCACCTATTTTTTCAACATTCCATGGAAGCAGGAGCCAAAAGCTTGAAGGAATTTTTCAAAGTTCAGAATCATCAACCAACAATTCTTATGTCATTGTAAACCCATTCTGCAAGTTTGTAACGTAAATGATGCTAGTAAGATTGTGTATTTATGTAACAACCTAGGTAAGCCTATTATTTTGGCGACGAATTTCATCCTATGAGGTTTTTCGTCTTACTGATTATTTGTGTTTCTAAACATGGATGATCGACAAAGTTTCTCCCTCTAGCCTCATCCCAAAGCTAGGGTGGAATTTATCTTCACCCCAAAGCTAGGGTGGAATTTATTGTCAAGGTCTTAGGTGAGTCCTAGTGTTTTAGTCGAGTCTATTGTAAAAGTGATTTGGGAATAATTTAAGTTAATTGGCTAAATTATTATATTACAAATCACTTGGTCTACTGGATCACATTGTGTCGCAGAATTGGGTATGTTTTATGAGGGTTTATAACGAACGGGATTCCTCCTTTGAGGGATGAATTTGTAAAATCTTATGTGAAAAATATTTTAGTACATGATCCCTCATACTTAGACACCATGGCTAAAATATTTAAGGGTGGAAAAATAATTAATCCCCTCATGTGTCAATTAATTAATTTTTCTGGCAAAAATTAAATTAAATCTTAAGCTAGAAAAATAATTAATTAGTCAAAAAATAAAATGTTAGAGAAATTAAATTCCTCAAGTGGAAAAATTCGTGGGTTTAAAAGAAGTTAAATTTTGGAGGTTCCTCACTAAAGGAATATCGGAAATTTCAGGAAAATTTGAAGCTTTGGACCTTGGTGGTTAAGTCAAAGTCAAATTTTTGAGGAAATTAGTTCAAAATAATTATCTTTGAGCTAATAAAAAATAGCTTTAATGAGAAATTCGAAAATTCTTCAAAAATAAATATTTTTGACGACAAAGATTAAAAGTTGATCAAGGATTTATCAATGGTCAAGATTATTTTGATGGGGATCAAACCAACTAGCTGTTATTTTCCATTTATAGGAATTTCTCTATGAATAGAAGGTTTTTTGCTTCTATTTTTATCTTTTGATGATCTGGGTTCTGATGCAATTTTGTAAATGTTGGTGTGAAGCCACTGTTCTGTTGGGAACGTTCGAATATCATAATAAAATACTTTGGGGTACAATTCATGGTGTCTTTGTCTCATTGATTTGTGGTATGTGCATTCCTATTTTGTGCTTTAATATTATCTGAATCGTTATTTCATTTGTAGATGATAGGAGCATTCTATTGGTAAGTTTTGGGCCTATATTAGGTGATCCGATTCATTGTATGTTCTAATGATTTTTCTTGAGAGGATATATAGAGTTATCTCTCCTTCTGGCCACAACGTCAATCCTTCTTCGCTGAGAAAGATGACTGGGCACTATGTAGGTCTGATTTGCCCCATTTTGCCTCTGCGCTGACCCTCCTTCAGGCTCGAAATGATGTCGCAGGCCCTCTGTGTCACTTTTTCTCTGTTGCTTCTGCTTTGGAACAACGCTATCTCTCGGGACAACTTCTATTGTTGCAAATTCTCAAGATTACTGTTGGTGCCTTCAGTTCTCTGTGATCTGTAATGCGCTGATACCATGTTGAAATTTCTAAGTCTGACAGGTCAGAAATTCCTACTGCATTATCTTGTTTATTATCTCCTACTTGTTCTTTCCATTAACAAGTTATTTATAAATATAAATACTGAAATAAACACAAATGCAACCTCAACACATATACAGATCAACAACTGAAATAACTGAGACAAACACACAAGGGACACCGTTATTTTTGGACAATCGTCCCCCGAAAACCCAATGCGGGAAAACCAGTGTAACAGATATGAGGGTTTTATTATTATGCAGTTTCCGAATGCAACTTTGGTGCTAGAAATGGGTCACCCAACAAAGCATGTCCTTGGCAGTGATACCTCTCCTCGGAGATAGACATTTCGGCTGATGAATCACCGGATGAACGATCCCACAACAACTATGGCAGCTCCTTAGCTAGACAGCGAAAGCTGCTCCAAGCTTCTCTACTACTCTGTGTCACTCTGCAGGGACTGCGTCACCCTTCCCAGCTCACCAGCACTCAGTCTGCGCCACAAAAAATCTTCCGGCGCTGCATCTTGGCTTTGCGTCAGCTCTGCTAGCCTCTGGTGAACCCCTTGGCTCTCTGCGTTAGCTCTCAGACCCTTTGCGTCACCCATGCTAGCCTCTTCAGCCTTTGCGTAGCTCCCAGCTGCCTTTGCATTAGCTTCTCCAAGCTCTGCGTTGTCTCTCTAGTACTACCTCTGCCTCTCTGCTATGTATTCTCGGCCTTGTGCCGAATTGCCCCTTGCTGCAACACATCACTAGCTCGATTCTCTTAGCAAAACCCCGCTCCAGAAAATCGAACTGACTGATCAATATGGTGTATCTCCAACTGACCCTCAAGCTTCCTCTTATACTTTTCCTGTTGAGTTTTCAGCGGCCGAGATGAAGTCCCTAATCAACGACTAAAATTAGATTTGGCTTGATCCATGTCATTTAGAACATTCTCACCCAGTTTTATATTAAAACCCATTAATATTTTAATTTTCCTAAGTTTAGACTTGGGAACCCCATTAAAAGTATTAATTATTTTAATATCTCTCCAACCGGGTGGAATTTCCTCAAACCATTTCTGGGTCTTGGAGACTTTATGTACCTTAGTCTCTCCACCAATTTTCATAGCTAGAGCACATCGGATGCTACCACAAATCAACATTATCCCCCTTGCCGTGGGTATTTTTGGCTTGGTCGTGAGGTCTAAGGCCTTCGCCCTCCTTCCTTACCCTCTTGGCCTCCTCTTTTGGCCTTGCTGTAGGCCCGAAAATGCCTGCCAGCCCTCCACTCTCTCTCCATTCAACCTCCCTTTCCCTCCCTCCTCCTTATCATTCCATTTTCCCTTGTTTCCCTCGCCGTAGGCCTTTAAGGCCTTAAAACCCTAGGCTGCAACCTCTTTTGCACCTCTCGGCCCTTACTCAAGCGTAGCGACAACTTTTCAAGGTTTGCCGTGAGGCGATTTTGGCCTCTAGGCCCTAGCCGCAGGCCTATTGGGCCTTATCCCTTCTCTCCTAGCCTTCTTTCCCTTCCTCATTTCCCTCTTCCATTTCTGATTTGAGTATTTGATTTTCTGAAGCTAATCACTGGTGGGTTTTGTAGAAAAGTTGGTGAAAGTTTGTGTTTTCAGGGATTGGAAAAATTTGGTAAGTTGGGAAATTGATCTTCAAGGCCTAGGGCCTTTGGTTTGACCTCTGACCCTCATTTCCCTCACTGTTTGCTTCAACAAGTTAAATAACTCATAACAGTGATAAAAGGCACTTTAAATTGGCATAAAATCAACTCAAAATTTACTTGGCATAATAAGGAATCAATTGCACGAGTTGGGCTAGTTTTGTTTAAGGAATTTCATCTAGTTTAAGGAATTTCATCTCTGCATAATAAGTGTGATCTGTTGAAATTTGGTATCGGAGGACAGGTGGTTCCCTAAGGCTTTGATCTTTGGCCTAGGGAAAAGTGTCCAAAAGAATTTAATTTTTCTC